>OZ005736.1:40890756-41088256 GCA_963930755.1 Eudasyphora cyanicolor
AGGGCTACGGTTCAGTAAACGAAATTTGTTCAAGGAAGTTGAAAGTGTAGTAGGAAAATGTGTAGAATGCCAAAATACGCGCCCAGATCCTAAGAAGATAACTACTACACACACGTGGATGCGCCCTAAAAAGCCATTTGAGAGAGTTCATGCTGATTGTGCTGGACCAATATTTGGTAAATATCTGTTTGTTTTGGTATATGCGTACACAAAATGGCCTGAGGTTCATATCTGCTCGAATATGAATACTGATACTACTATCCAGAAGTGTCGCGAAATTTTTTCCCAATTTGGGATTCCAAATATATTTGTTCACACACAAGGTGCACCATACCATCCTGCAACAAACGGGCAAGCGGAACGTTATGTTCAAACAATCAAATCAAAGTTGATGGCATCCAAATATACACCCGATACGATACATGCGGAATTGTCAAAGATACTGATGGCATATCGATTACATGCATATGGATTATTCATATTCATCCGCTGCAGAGAATTTGGAAACAATCTCTGAAATGGACCGATTCTGATCTGCTCCAAAGCGGACTAGATCCAGACTATAGCAAAAGTACTGCAGCGAGAAACAGTTGAGCGCAAAAACACACAAGACTATTCAAAGAAATCTGCCTAGGCAGCGCTGCCTTTGAACGGTTTTGTACAACGTGGAAATTCGTTTGTTTTTTCGTTTCATTGAAATAATTTTATGTGTTTACCGTTAGGAATTTATTGTGGTGCTTGTCGGTTCAGTCTTGTGCGCATTGTTTAGTGGAAGTTTGACGAAGCAAGACGTGTTTAAAGTATTTGAAGGGTATAAAGTGGTTAAAAATTGGTATGTATGAAAACCAAAACAAGTAGTCGCCATTTAAGGAGGCTAATTAAACAGCAAAGGGAAGTATATACAAATAGATTGTATGGGAATGAAGAGACAAGAAGTAGAGAAGAGACTGGACGTAGTGAAACTGTCCAAGATTTCCAAGTGTATGTTGCAGACAGAGCTCCAAATCGAGACATGGACGTTCCGGAAAAACCTGTTCCAAATATAGGACTAAAGGAAAAATTTGTGAAATGGTATTTAAGAAACAGGCCTTCCCGCAAATGTTTTGATGAACTGTTAGACATTTTACGGGACGAGCAGTTAGATGTGCCAAAAAGTAGTGACACTTTATTAAAAGCAATCTCCAGTTGACCCCGGTGTTTATTGTCATATTGGAATAAGAAACCAATTTCAGAAGATACACCATGTTTTATACAATGTTGATGTTATCGTAGTTGACATAAATATTGACGGGTTGCCTTTATATAGAAGTTCTAGGGCTCAACTGTGGCCAATTTTAATGAAAATTTTAAATGTAGATTCGGTTTCAGTATTTCCTGTTGGAATTTACTTAGGATACAAAAAACCAAATAGTATTGAGGAGTATTTTAGTGCATTTATTCGTGAGGTACAAGAAATTGAAGAGGCTGGAATACAAATAATGGATAAAAATATTAAATTTAAAATAAGATCTTTTATTTGTGACACGCCTGCCAGGTCTTTTATTTGTGGCACACCAGGGCATACATCTCGCCATGGTTGTATGAAGTGCACACAAACTGGTGAACAAATTAACAATGTTTTGACGTACAGCAGTGAAGTAGGCACATTAATTTCTGATGAAGATTTTACTGAACGAAAACATTTGAGACATCATTTAAATAATTTTATTAATAAAAAAAACTCCTTTGGAAAATATAAATATAAAAATAGTTCCACTAGACAGTATGCACTTAATAGATTTAGGTATAATGAGAACATTTCTTCTTCGGATAATTCAAAACAAAGTAAATTTTAAAGTTGGCAAAGAAAATATATCGAAAATTTCAGAAAAACATGAAGACCTTCGTCCCCATATTCCAGTTGAATTTGTGCGTAAACCCAGAAACCTAGTTGAAATAGCAAATTGGAAAGCTACTGAGTTTCGTCAAATTTTACTTTATATGGGAATTTATGTTTTTAAGGACGAACTTAATATTGATATATATTATGAATTCCTGCTTCTGCATTGTGCCTGTAGATTGCTTAATTACCCAAAACAATACTTGTCAAATTTAGAAAACGCAAAGCAATTTTTGGATTTATTTGTACACAATTGTGGAATCATATTTGGCGAAAACAGTGTATCTTACAATGTACACTGCCTACTTCATTTAACAGAAAGTATTGAATATATGGGAAATCTGTCTACATACACGGCATATCCCTACGAAAATTATATGCAAACCCTCAAAAAAATGTGAGGAAACCTACCCAAATATTGCAGCAATTATATAAAACCATCAAACGTGAAGATATTGTGTTACCGGCACGTAATAGTGGATTTAAAATTGTTCACAATGTTATAAAAAGCTATTCCTAGATAGCTTTTGACAGATAATTAGTTTTATCCTTCCGCTGAACGAATATGTGTATATTGCGACATTACTTTGAAAATCATGGAATTGTTGCAGAATGTGTGCGAAAATTGCGTACGGATTTTGGAAGAGAAGCACCGTCAGCTCCGTATGTTCGTTATCTTGTAAAAAAAGTGAAAGAAACTGGCATCCTCATCGATAAACCAAAGCGTGAAAAGGAAAAAACAGTGCGTACACCCGAGAGTATTGCTTTTGTGGCAGAAAGTGTGTGTCAATTCACCGTCGTTCTCAACAATTGAACATTTCGGAGACATAATTGAGACGAATTTAGCATAAAGACCAATTGGTTCAGGAGTTGAAGCCAGCTGACCATCCAATGCTTTTTCAGTAGTTTTTTTTATAGCATTTTCAAAAAAAAAGTTATTTGACGGACCCTTTATAAAAACCCAGATAGTTATTGCTGTGTGAAGCCATTCACGCCATAGAGACTGCAAATTTCAACTGGACGAACTGAAATTGGTAGTTTGGGAGTATGTATAGCCAGAACCCTTCAGACGAACGATGGTCATCATAGGTCCATGTTTTGATATAGCCCCCACACAAAGGTACCTCAAGATTTTACTTCTTTCAAAGAATCAAAAAACAGTTGACATGCAATCTATGGTGTAAGGTATCAGATCTCAACGCCGCTTCACTTATTTATTATAACTAACACCTAAAAATACTGTAGCTAGACCCACTTTAAAGAACACCGATTGTCTGTCTGTCTATTTAAAATTGTCCCTTAAGTACAGGTCGCACTTTCATTCCGATCTTGCTAAAATTTGACAATAAGGACTATTTCATACCTGGGAAGTAATTGGTCAAAGTCGATTCAGATTTAGATATAGGCCCTATATAAGTTTTCTTTTCGGTATGGCCTTTTAGCGCAACAGAAGCCTTTTCATATCCAATCACTTTCAAATTAAGCAGGATGGAGTTTCTTGATCCAAGGGCCCACATTGTCGAATTTGGTGTAAATCTGCTCAGATTTAAATGTAGCACCCAAGAACAAACCTTGCCAAATTTGAAGAAAATTTGTTCAGATTTCGATATAATCCTCCGATTTGGCATCTAAGCGCTACAAAATACAAATTGTTGTACAAAGCATTATCATAGGAAATTGTATTCTATAAATGTCCTCCGAAAGTTTCAAACTCTCTTTGTGAATGTTACAAATGTCCTCCTTTTCTGACACAAAAGTCCACCTTTCCGAAAAAAGGTTATGGTAACCCTGCCTATACGCAAGTATAATATATCGAAATCATTAATAGTATTTATCTGCAGCTAAAATTTTTGTTAAAAGGTATCTGCTGTGACAACATTGCTTCGTAACGATTTACGAAAAAATTTGACTAATATTTTAAGCGAAGACATCCTCATGGATTATAACATCGATTGGACGCATGGAAAACAGGCATTAAAACACTGTACAAACGTACTGGATGTAATTTTAGGTAACTACAAATTATAATATGTTTTTCAAACACTGGGTATCTAATTTCATTTCTGATATATATTGACTTAGCATATTTTACATAATTACATCCTTTAATAACAACTATGTTATTTGTTTACATATCGATCTCAAGTACTCATAATTGCAACTATGTTAGTTATAAGCTCATATGAAATATATGAAATAAACTAGTCTCAAAATAACTCTCAATGCGTGCACCTCACTAAAACATAACAGTGGCGACGAGTATAAAAGTGTTTGACCGGTCGTTTGTAGTGTTAGTGTCTTAACATAAAAACCAAAAAATTTAACAAAATGCCAGACGACGCGAGTTCAAGTGACAATTTTCAAGTGCTTTTACAGCAACAACAAAATTTTGCAAGGAATATCCTTGAACAGCAGCAGAAATGGATGCAAACAATGATGGAAAATCTTTCATCACCAACCGGCAGCATTGGTCAGAAATTAGTTCCTGCATTTCATGCGTTCAACAAAGACAATCAAAATTGGGACTCATACTTGCAGCAGTTGAATCAACATTTTTCTGCTTAAGCCGAGAAACAAAAATCATTCTTTTTGTCTTGGATTGGGACAGAATTATTCGAGTTAATTAAAAACTTATTTGGTACTTCCAACTTGGATGACAAAGACTTCAGTGCACTAACGGGAAAGTTAACGGAACATTTTAAAATTTCGCATCACATTACAGCAGCAAGATATGAATTCTTCAAATGTGAAATGAAGGTCAGTCAAACATACAAAGACTGGGTTGCAGATCTCCGTGGTCTAGCGAGAGAGAGTAAGTTCGTTTGCAACTCCGACTCTTGTTGTATTAGTTATGCTGATGAGATGATCCGCGATCATATCATTGTACATACGCCTCATGATGCAGTTCGCGCAGCAGCCCTACAGAAGCAGAAACCGACGTTGGCAGATGTTGTGTTGATAGCAGAATCCTACGAAGCGACGACTAAAACGGTAGCAGCGATGAAAGACAATAACAACGAAAATCATGTTAACGTCAATGTAGTGCAAAAACGAAACAGTTATAAAAAATGAAAAGAAAATAACTATCAAAATAAACTGAAATCATGTTCTGGTTGTTTCCATACTCATTCTAGAGAAAATTGTAAGTTTAGAAACGCGACTTGCAACAAATGTAACAAAAAGGGACACATATCACCAGTATGCATGTCTACTCGAAACAAAGAATGTGCAAAAAGAAAAGATGATAAATCTCACAAAAAAATAAACAGTGTTGATACAATTTTTGGAATAACTGGCACAATTACCAGCAATGTTTCAAAACAATACGTCGATTTAGAAATTTTCAACAAAATAATCAAGTTTCAAATAGAATCTGGCGCATCTGTTTCAATAATTAATTTAGCAACGTATAAATTATTGAATAAACCAATTTTAAAAGAAACTAAACGAATTTTATACGGTTTCGGGAGAAAAATAATACCCATCCTGGGCGAATTACATACCAAAATAAAATGTGGAAAACGAGAAGAAGAAGCGACAATAATTGTTGTGAATATTGAACATGGTGAAAATCTTTTCGGCATTGATTTGTTTAATAAATTCGGGTTTCAAATTCAACAAATAAATAATATCTCAGAAAGCTACAAAACAAAAATAAATGAATTATGTGATAAATATAAAACCGTGTTTGATTCAGCCATTGGTACTGTTACCAATTTTAAAGCCAATATTCGACTTAAGCCAGATGCAAAGCCACAATTTTTTCGAAGCAGACAAATTCCTTTTGCACAAATGCCACAATTTAAAGAAGAGATTGCAAGACTCGTAGACTTGAACATTATAAAGCCTATCAAATACAGCCAGTGGGCATCACCCATTGTAATCGCACAAAAACCAAATGACGCAATACGCATTTGTGGTGATTTTAAAGTAGCAGTAAATCAACAAATCGAGATTGAACAATATCCTTTACCAACCCGCGATAGCTTGCTCCATGCAATACGACACGGAAAATATTTTTCAACAATTGATTTGAAGGATGCCTATCTTCAAATGGAATTGGATGACGAATCCAAAGAAATCCTGGTAATTAACACTCCAATGGGACTATTCCAATATCAAAGGTTACCCTATGGTATCGCTAGCGCTCCAGCTATTTTCCAGAAATATATTGAACAACTTTTAGTGGGTATTGATGGATGTGCTAATTATATCGATGATATAATAATATCAGCTCCAACCTTAACTGAACATTTCGAACGTTTGGAAAACGTATTATCCATTCTACAGTCCAAAGGAATTAAGTGCAAGGTAGACAAATGTCAGTTTTTGCCCGACAAGATAACCTATCTTAGTCGTCAGATTAGTTCGCGAGGAATATTGACAGATGAGTCAGGCGTAGCCGCAGTTAAAATTATTAAGCCGCCGACGAACATTAAAGAATTAGAGGAATTTATGGGTAAAGCAAATTATTATCATAATTTCGTGCCGAATTTCTCCACTATTGCCGCACCACTTAATGCTCTTCGCAGAAAGAACACAAAATTTGTTTGGGAATCTTCGCAGCAACTTGCTTTTGAAAAACTTAAGCACCATATAGCCAACGCAGCACAGTTGTTTTCAAGATGACCTACCATTAATTTTAGCAACAGACGCCTCACCTTTCGGTATCGGTGCAGTTATCTCACATCTTCATCCTGATGGCAGTGAAACTCCTATTGCTTTTGCTTCAAAAACATTGGATCAACATCAAAGAAAGTATAGCCAGATCGAGAAAGAGGGATTAAGTATTGTATTTGGTGTCCAACACTTTCACCAATATCTCTTTGGTCCGAAATTTATTCTAATTACCGATCATAAGCCTCTGGTAAGCATATTTAACCCCAATAAGCATTTACCTACAATGACAGCACACAGATTGCAACGATGGGCTATCATTCTGATGGCATATACTTTTGAGATAAAGTATAGAAAGACAACAGAACATAGGAACGCCGACGCACTGTCACGCTTACCTTGTGAAGATGATGCACATTTTGATCAAGAAGAAGCATGCTACAACATCACATTCGACTATTTTCCTATCAATCCAAATAAAATTCGAAAATGTATTGAAAGTGATAAAGTATTAAAACTTGTACGCAATTGTGTCCAAAATGGTTGGCCAGAAAAGCTGAAGCAACAACATCTTCATTTAAAGAAATATTTCAACAGAAGACATTCATTAACTATTCACAATGATCTACTTTGTCTTCAGACCGATTTCGTTCGCATAGTAATTCCTGAAGCTTTAAAGGACAGCACCCTGAAACTTCTTCATGATGGACACTGGGGTGTAGTAAAGATGAAGCAGCTAGCCAGACAACATGTTTGGTGGTACAATATCGACAATGACATCACACAACTTGCATCAAAATGTTCTATTTGCAAAATAGAAAACCAATCTCCTGCAAAAGAATTTAAAAGTTGGCCTAAAGTTACCAAACCTTGGCAACGGATTCATATTGATTTCGCTGGGCCAATTTTCAACTCCATGTGGCTCATTTGCGTAGACGCTTATTCTCAATTTCCGTACGTGTCTCAGATGTCTACGACTACAACAAAAGATACGACATCAGCCTTATCAGCGATTTTTTCAATTGAAGGAATTCCAGACACACTAGTCAGCGACAATGGTCCTCAACTGACTTCTGATGAATTCAAACATTTTTGTTCCAACCTGGGTATAAAACATATTACAACCGCACCATTTCATCCAGCCTCAAATGGGTTAGCAGAACGTTTTGTTCGAAGTTTCAAATCAGCTGTAAGAAAGAACTTAGATGACAACTTGTCATTAAGGGATGCCGTACATAAATATCTATCTACATATAGGTTTATGCCTAATGAAACGGGCAAATCTCCAGCCGAAATTATTCGTGGTAGACCTGTTAAAACGATTTGGTCTCAACTCTTGACATATAAGGAATCTCCAGAATCAAGCGAATTTAAGACTTCAAAATACGAAATTAATCAACCTGTATTTATTCGATTCTACGGAAGAGGAAGAAAATGGATTCCGGGGACAATCAAGAAACAACTTGGTAAAATGTTATTCGCCGTGGATACAAACATTGGTGAATGCAGACGTCACGTCAATCAAATCAAACTAAGAAACTCAACAGTTTCTCACCATGAATTACAAAATAGCTTCAATCAAGATTATTCATTTCTACCAACAACAAACCAGCAGCCTGTTGTAAATCCGTCACAGCCAGAAATCGTTGATATACCAGCACAAGCCGAACAACCAACAGAAGAACCAGTGATGGAAACTCCAACAACAAGCCATTCTACTGATAGAAATCTTGAGGGTCCTAGGCGAAGCACGAGAAGAAGGAAGGAAGTATCTCGATACTCTCCTGAGATTTTTCGTAAAAAATAATTACATTTTAAGTTTAACTTTAATCTAATGTTAAAAATAATTATAATGTAATTTAATAGCTCCTTCTAACTTTGAATTTTTAGGGGGGAGTAATGATATATATTGACTTAGCATATTTTACATAATTACATCCTTTAATAACAACTATGTTATTTGTTTACATATCGATCTCAAGTACTCATAATTACAACTATGTTAGTTATAAGCTCATATGAAATATATGAAATAAACTAGTCTCAAAATAACTCTCAATGCGTGCACCTCACTAAAACATAACAATTTCCTTACACTTTTCCTTTGTTTTCAGCTGCCATAGCAACTTTGCCTACAGATGGTACACCTACGGACCAGCTCAGAAAAGTCATACAATATGCCAAAAAGCACCATTTTAAGAAAGTTTTTGATGATAAAACCAATGAAAATATTAATTAAATCTATAGGTTTTCTATATATAGTTCAAAATGGAGTAGTTTAGATATATTTCTGAAGAACTATATCAGAGCCAGTTCCCTAGAAATAATTTGAAACGGTTACGGTATAGTTCAAAATGGAGTAGTTTAGAATTATTTCTAGAGAAATAGCTGATATGGTTCTTCAGAAATATACCTAAACTACTCCATTTTGAACTATAGCGGAACTGTTCTAAACGAATACAGCTGGAGACAATTGATTCTTCCTAGGACAAACCCATGTAAAATGAAACAGTTGCTTGCTGGGCAAAATATATTATGTGGAACTAGTTCATACATTCTCGTGGACCAGTCTATAACTATTTATGAACTGGTCCGCTTCGCTGCAGGGTCACTAATAGGTGAATATCACCACTAACACTCAGAAATAAATTACTCTAATAATATTCTTCAACAAGAACGGTTGTTTTAGTTACAACATAATGAAATGTTAAACTAGAAGGAATTCTACAAATTAGATATTTAGTATTGTAAACTTACATTTTCTTTTGGCTATCTTTCAATTAATGTGGGAATTTTGCAATCTCAGCCAGGTATATATTCAGCCTTCCACATATGTCATCGATTAAAGGGCCCGACGCCAGAATCGTGCAGTCATCAGCATATGATACGATTTCAACGCCGTCAGGTGGGGGTGGAATTGCAGAGAGGTAGAGGTTAAACAGTGCCGGAGATATCACTCCATCTTGGGGAACTCCCTGTTTCAATTTACGGGGTTTGGACTTCTTGTTTCTGAATTCCATATACGACTGGCATCCACACATGTAACTGATGGTCCAACGTTTCAAAATATTCGGGAGGGACGTGTTGACTATGTCCTCAAAAAGCGTGGCGTGGCTGACGGTATCGAAGGCCTTCGACAGGTCTAGCACCACGAGAACGGTCCAGTCACCGGGCTCGTTCTGGTTGAGACCGCGGCTCACATGGGGGGATATGGCGTGTAAAGCAGTAGTCGTACTATGCTGCTTTCGGAATCCGTGCTGATGATCAGCAATTGGAAAATGTCCAATCACCGAGCTGGTGCAATCACCCATAATCCCCGTGGGCGCGTCCTCATTCACTGTTCAAAACGTAGAGCCATCTATCTGCTCAGCCAAAGCTATGCCTCTATAGTCATTAGCTAGGAGAGAATGCCAAAGCTCATGATGGGCATTAAAGTCTTCTAGGACCACGCGATTATTGCCCTGCAGTAACGGACTGATGTCTGGCAAATAACGCGGAGAACAGCTACCAATCGGCGGTATATATACGTTGTACAGCTCTATCTCCGCAGTCCCGGACATACATTCAATGTATGGGTCTCTAAAGTCAAGCTCAGGCGAGATAGGTCTGTATTGCACAGAATGGTGTAATAGGAAAGCCAGCCCCCACCTCCACTTCTAGTGCGATCCTTACGTAGCATATTGTAACCCTGACAACTGTGCAAGCTGCATGTGTCGCTCAGCTTTGTTTCCTGGATCGCAGCGACCTTGATGTTCTTCCGATTCATAAAATCTACAATCTCGTTGATTTTGGCGCGGAGACCATTGCAATTAAATTGCAAGAAGTATGCATGTTCGGGGGTTTGTACAGCAATGTGTGGTGTTGATTGCTGTGCATGTTGCTGCAGGGGAGATTGCGGCGGTGTCCCATAAACCGAAGGCGCCGATGACGTAGACGACGAGGCCGACGACTGCGATCCTTGAGGCACACTGAGAGGTATGGAGGCACAGCAGGCTCCAACATAGCTCCCTATGCGGCGATACTCCCCGGCGTTCATAAGGCCAGAGCAACCCCTGAGATGCAACCACTCCATACATCGGGTACACCTTACTGATGTTGAGTTGCCACGTATGATGTTCCCGCAGACGGAGAAGAAATATTGTTCTGTTCCGGGATTTTGTTCGGTCCCGGCACGGACCAGAAGAATTCGGAGCAGACACTCCGGGATGTGCCTTTCCCAAGGCGAAAAAATGGACGAACATAAAAACGTATTACTGAGGTGGCAGCCCCTGGCCGTAGAATTGCAGCTTCGGGTCAATCCGGCTGCCGTGGGATTGTTACGACTTAAATGGAAGATGTCGGCGTACGACGTCTGTCAAAGTGTTGCTGTATGTATACTACACAGTAAGTTGAATATTGATTGTGCCAGAGATTTCTTGTATTTTTGTACATACAGAAAACATTTATACACTTGTTTGCAATTTCTGTCTGTCACACTCACATCGCAGTATTTGCCATTCATACACAGGTCATCGCTGAACGCTCTCAATTAGATACAACCCTAAGATGTCAGCTGTCATTGTACAACACTGAAAACATTGAAAAAGAAAGCAAAAGATTCATAAACAAAAAAAATAACTTAGGAGATTTGATATTTTTTTTACATATATTAGCAATATATTAGCCAAGAAATGGAACAACAGTTAGAAAAAGCTTTAAACGAAATGTAAGTATAGTGTACAATCGGTTAAAGGACACATACAGTATAAAAAAAACAATAAATTTTTGCATTATTGCAGTAACTCTCAACCTGATACTGTGGGATGTCTGATAACGAATCGTCAGGGACTTTGTATTGCTGCCGCTGGTAAAATAAATCCCAAAATGTCCGGTATTGGCATGGCATTATCCGAGCAGGCATGCAAATTGGAACCCAACTTGAATCCACCCACAATAGTGCTTTATAGTGGAAACAAGTAAGAACGCACTCGTCATATGTCCATAGTTAATTTATTTACTCTCACAATTTCCCTTCCAGACGTTGTGTTATCCAAAAAGATGGAGAAATCACGGGTATAATTTACAAAGAAAATGCCAGCTCCAATTAGTCGTTTTTTGGTGGACTCGAAAGGTAAAGGTGGTTTGGGTGGCCGTGAGTGAGTGATTGTGAATTTGCTGAATTGCGATGTTTTATGCGTATGTAAGTCGTCTGGTCTGCTGTATTTTGTCATGTTGAGATCAATGCCGGAAAGGAAGAGCGAGCAACAAATAATCAATAATATATGCTGCTGGTGGCAGTGGCAGCAAGCGGAGTATGTCTCAATCATCCATGCTTCCATTTGTGATTAAATGTTAATTATACGAAACAAATTAAGTTTACATACTTACTTCTATTTCTGTAATGTGTAGTTTTAAGCTTTTTTTTCTTTAGATGAGTGAAAAAACATATTCATCATATTTTGCATCTATACAAACTACAAACTTTGTATAACTACTATTTCCGAATATATTTTCTATAAAGTGTAAGACGGAACAAATCAAATTAATAAATTCATAAGAAGAAAGAAACCCTGGTCTTGGTTCCAAATGAGTGAATGTGCATGATGTCAGTCAAAGAGGTCTCGGAAGCTAACGTAAATGTGTCTACGAAATTATAGACCATTAATGACAGAATATGGAATATTTATTAACATTATCTATTTTATTTTATTATGTAGACCATCACTTTAGTGGAGCAGAGTATATCTGTGGTTTTAAGGAATAACCAACCGCCTATATCAAAATGCTGAAGAGAAGCAAATAACCGCTCATCGCTCATTTAGAAAAAGAACGTCACATTTTGAGTTATGACATTTCACTTAAGGGTGATTTAAATTATCTATACAAAAATAGCTTTTTAGCCGAATGGGATGACATACGTTCTGAAGTGCGCCAAATATTATTGCCTTCCTCAGGAATTAGCCCAATCATGGATCAGCTTGTAGATTTTGAAATCTAGGACCTGAACAAAAATCGTATGGTGAGTATAACCCATACCTACATTATGGCGCAACCATTTGATAGTGCATTAAGAATGTACGCTTTCAATTAGGTGTGGTTCTGAAGTTTGCTTTTTGACGGTGCAACACTCCACACCGTGGACTGGGCGGAGTGTGGAAAATGCGATATTTTCGAATTTGCCGAGTATAATAATTTTACAAACGAAATCAAAACCCGTCTATACGGCTGCACCATTTTTACAAACGAACCTAAAAATGCGGTTTCAGTGTAAAATGTAGAAAAAATTTTACATTTTTTGGCACAAACGAAATCACCATTAATATGACCACCTTTAAAAAAATATTTTAAGTTGTGCCGTTCTTTTTCTAAATGAGAGATATAGTGAACTATTGGATCACTAATAACTTCTTTAATTCGTAGACGATTTTTCTATAATTTCTTGTTTCCATCAACTCGCGAAAAATGATAGAACTTACCACCTCATTTTGACTTTACCAAATAAGAATAACGCATAAGTCAGTAAACACAAACCCTTGAATTTGGATACCCTACTGTTCAGTTAAAAATTGACCTGCCCCACACCCCACATTTGCGCATCCGTTATTCGGATATATGTATACGATCATACAATAAGTTACAAAATATGAGCTTATGTACAAAAAAAAGAAATATAGAAATTTTTGCTTATGGTTTGTATAAAAGACATTTGTATAGCTGCAGGTCTCTGTTTTTAGCAGGAAACAAGATTTTTACGTCCTGATGACCGGACCTCCCACTCTAAGCGACTAAAACACAACAAAAATTTAATAGCACATAACTTCAGTACGAATACACGCGAACTGGATAGGTACACTGCAATGTACACGGCTCAACTCAAAATTAATGTATTTGCCAATTTGTAAAATTGACAAATTCATACGAAAATAATTTCCCCCATAACTTCCATGAAAATCATTAAATACAGCGCTGTGGAGTCGGAGTCTGGGAAATTTGCCCGGAGTCGGAGTCCGGAGTCGAAAAATTATGGTCGACTCCGAGATGGATTGTGCAAAATGTACCATTTATGTGATAGAACTTTTGCACTCAAAAATGTTTGGGAAAACAATTTCGGATAAAATATTCGATGCTTTTTTAAACTTTTTTGTATGCAACAAATATCTATAAAGTTAGCCAATCTATCGAGTTCTTTAGGTAAAACAGTTTTAGGAAAGCTCTGATTATATTTAGCTAACAAAATAAGTATTTTTGCAAGACTTTACGATATTATTAAGCGAGTACAAAACAATTAAGGAAAGGTCGGGCGAAGCCAATTATGATACCGTACAACACCTTGTTAGAGCAACATAAGCTCAGATACTGTAAATATAAATATGAGATAAATATAAATATGAGATAAACCTTATAAATCTGAATCTAAACAGAATTTTCTATAGAAACATTTATATATGGGGGCAATTTCGATCTAAACCGATTTTGACCAATTCCAATAGGTTTAATCCCTGGCCTGAGAGAGTCCTTATTGCCAACTTTTAGCAGGATCGTAGTGAAATTTTGACCTGTACTTAACGAACAACTTAAGATGGATGGACGGACAGCTAGTGATTTTGAGTAGAACGGTATATATAAGGTGGGTCTGCAGCTGCAGTATTTTTTTTCAAATCTGCCAAAAAACTAATTTAAAACCCACTGTAACATAGTGTGGTGTAGGGTATAATAACTAACGAATGAACTGGTTGCTTGAAGCGAAAATAATTTAAAAAAATGGCGGTATATTAACAGAGGCAGTTATTGAGGAAAATTTTATCATGATTTCATGTTGAAAGAATTGTCATATTAGTTGCAGCTTACAAGTAAAGCATCAATAAATAAGTAATACAATTTTATTTAATTACTGGTATTGAATACCAATTTTTTCTGTTTTTTAACAAAGCTATGTATATCTTATTTTCAAATACTTGAACTCACGTCTAAGCAGAAATGTAATTTCAGAAATTTATGTTCTTTAACTGCCGGAGTCGGAGCTGGAGTCGGAGTCGAATGATTTTAAAATTCGACTCCGGGAGTCGGAGTCGAGTAATTTTGGCTCGACTCCGCAGCCCTGATTAAATATCTTCATATTTTGTATTTTAGGCGGAATTTCCAATGAATTTAGTCTGGCTGAAATTCAAAATATGAAAGTTGATAGATTGTTTTTATTTTTGAATAACGTTTTATTGTAATTGACTTATTTTGACTATTTTGATAAATAGGATTCATTTCAAATTGAAAATCGAATACAGAAATTCTGATTGCAATTCAAAAATTCTATTTTGATAAATAGGATTAATTGAAATTGAAAATCAAATACAGAAATTCTGATTGCAATTCAAAAATTCTATTTGAAATTTAAAAAAATGTACATTGATGTCAATTGAAATTCAGAAAAATTCCGTTTGAATCTCAAATTATTCTATGTGAAATTAAAAAAAAAGAAAAATTCATTGTGAGAAATAAGTATGTATGTATGTATATTATGTAATTTCCTCATTGGAAAAGTAATTAAAAAATACATAATATGTAAGAAGACATTTAGATGATATAGGGGGGACATTATTTGCAAATTAAGTACTTCTATTAGGATTTGAAGAGTGGGCACTTAAAAACATTGCACTACAATGAATTTTTAAGTTTTAATCTATTGGTATTAAAGTTATTTGGTACATAATCTCGTTTTGCGTGATTGGTAGTAAAAGGGGCAATTAAATTTAAGGGTTTTGTCCAATGATATCACAATTTCGTCCTCTTCGCCATAAGTTTTTCTAAGGAAATTAAAAATGTTGATCAAAAAAAGTTATATCATAATGTTGTCTCTCTCTGCAGGACGTTTATTTAAGAAATTAAAAGCAGTTTACATTTTGCTAAAAATAACCAAAAAATAAGTGATATACAAATCTTGTCCTTTTCCCTATAGGACGCTATTTTAATGAGATATAACCATTTTGTTTTGCTAAGGAAATTCAAAAATTTTACCAAAAAATAAGGGATATCAAAATGTTGTCCTTTTCCCTGTAGGACCCTTATTAAAGGAATTAAAATCATTTTAAGTTTTGCTTAGGAAATAACAAATTTTGACCAAAAAAGTGATGTCAAAATTTTTTCCTTTTCCCTGTAGGACGCACATTTAACGAGATATAACCATTTTAAGTTTTGCTAACGAAAATCAAAAAATTTGACCAACAATTTAATAAAATTAAATTAAAAAGAAAATAAGTGATATTAAAATTTTATCTTTTTCCCTGTAGGACTCTTATTTAACGAGATATACCCATTCTAAGTTTTGCTAAGGAAATTAAAAATGTTGACCAAAAAATAAGTGTCATCAAAATTTCTTTCTTTTCATTGTAGGTCCCTTATTTAAGGATTTAACAGCATTTTAAGTTTTGCTAAGGAAATTCAAAATTTTGACCAAAAAATCAATATGTCATTCTTTTCACTGTAGGACGCTTATTTAGTGAGATATAACCATTTTAAGTTTTGCTAAGAAATTAAACATTTTGACAAAGAAATAAATGACATCAAAATGTTCCTTTTCATCCTTTTCACTGTAGGACGCTTATTTTAAGAGATTTAACCATTTTAAGTTTTGCTAAGTAAAATCAAACAAAACCATTGTGCCCAAAAATAATTGGTTTTAAAATTTCGTCAATTTCCCTGTAGGACGCTTGTTTAAGGAACTAAAAGCATTTTAAGTTTTGCTGAGGAAATTCAAAATTTCGAAATTTGACCCAAAAATAAGGGACATCAAAATTTCTTCCTTTTCACTGTAGGACGCTTATTTAGTGGGATTTACCCTATTTTAAGTTTTGACCAAAAATAAATGACATCAAAATTTCTTCCTTTTTGCTTAAGGAATTGAAAGCATTTTAAGTTTCGCTATGAAAATTAAAAATTTTGACTAAAAAGTAAGTGATATCAACATATCTTACTTTTCACTGTAGGGCGCTTATGTAGTGAGATATAACCATTTCACTGTAGGTCATTTATTTAATGAGATATAACCATTTTAGGAGTTGCTAAGGAAATTCAAAATTTTGACCAATAAATAAGTGATATCAAAATTTTGTCCTTTTCACTGTAGGACGATTATTTAAGGAATTAATGGTGAATTCTTTTTAGCAAAAAAGTGCAACACTTGCATTGCCCTTTTACCGAAAACAGCACTATTATATCGCTTTTTTGAAATTTTAGTTGTGCTAAATTCGAAATTCAAAAAAGTATCACAAAAGTGCCGTTTTCGGAAAAAGGGCAATGAAAATGTTGCACTTTTTTGCAGAAAAGAATTCGCCATAAGTTTTGCTAAGGAAATTCAAAATTTTGACCAAAAAATAAATGATATCAAAATTTCTTCCTTTTCACTGTAGGACGCTTATTTAAGGAATTAAAAACATGTTAAGTTTTGCTAAGGAAATTCAAAATTTTTATCAAACAATACTTGATATTAAAATGTTGCCCTTTTCCCTGTAGGACGCTTATTTAAGGAATAAAAAGCATTTTAAGTTTGGCTAAGGAAATTCAAAATTTTGATCAAACAATAATTGATATCAAAATTGTGTCCTTTTCCCTGTACGACGCTTATTTAAGGAATTAAAAGAATTTTAAGTTTTGCTAAGGAAATTCAAAATGTTTACCAAAAAATAAGTGACATCAAAACTGTGTCCTTTTTATCGTAGGACGCTTTTTGAACAAGATATAACCATTTTAAGTTTTACCATGGAAATTCAAAATATTGACTTAAAAATAAAATATATCAAAATTTTGTCCTTTTCCCAGTAGGACGCTTATATAAGGAATACAAAGCATTTAGTGTTTTGTTAAGGAAATTCAAAATTTTAACTAAAAAATAAGTGATATCAAAATTTTGTCCTTTTCCCTGTAGGATGCGTACTTAAGGAATTAAAAGCATTTTAAGTTTTGCTAATGAAATTCAAAATGTTGACCAACAAATAAGTGATCAAAATTGTGTTATTTTCCCTTTAGGGCACTTATTGAACGAGATATAACCATTTTAAGTTTTGGTAAGGAAATTCAAAATTTTTACCAAAAAAAGTGATTCGAATTTTGCCCCAAAAATAAGTGATATCAAAATTTCTTCCTTTTCACTGTAGGACGCTTATTTATTGAGATATAACCATTTTAAGTTTTGCTATGTAAAATTCAAAATTTGGCCGAAAAATAAGTGACATCAACTTTTCTTCCCTTTCACTGTAGGTCGTTTATTTAATGAGATATAACCATTTAAAAATTTGCTAAAAAAATTCAAAATGTTGAACAAAAAATAAATGGTATCAAAATTTCGTCCTTTTCACTGTAGGGCGCTTATTTAATGAGATATAACCATTTTAAGTTTTGCTAAGGAAATTCAAAATTTTGACCAAAAAATAAGTGATATATTTAAATTTCTTCCTTTTCACTGAATTTTGCTAAGGAAATTTAAAATTTTGATCAAAAAATAAGTTATACCAAAGTTTGTCTTTTTCTCTGTACAACGCTTATATAACGAGATAATTTTTTTAATTTCTATTGATGTCTTTCGAATTTAAAACAGAATTTTTAAATTTCAAAAGCATGTATGCTTTTTAATATAATTTTATTTTATTTGAAATTTAGTTATTTTTTATTTCAGCTAAAAATTATGTTGTTATCTAGATAATCTTTGTGCTCCTCTCTTTGAAATGGAAATATTTTTATATGTCAATAAAATAATGCCATTATGATTCCGAATAAAACTTTGAATGTGGCTACAAATATTTTATCATATATTTCCAATCAATGAGGAAACTGCCACTGGTGATACAGTGACACACCAAGTCTGTTCGAACTAACTATTTAGAGCTTAATGAAATTATGCATAAAAATATAAACAAACTTAATTGTTAAACTAATATGATTACATATTTAAGACCATTAAAAATATAAACTTCGTCCGTCCCATGTAAGTGTACACTATTTGACTTTTTTCTTAGATCATAAATAAATTAAACGAGAAGACCTATGTACTCGTATATGGAATATATATACTTTAAATTATTTTATTTTCTGATTAAATTCAATAAATTTATTAAACGACGGTTGGGTTATCTTTTCGTTTTTCCCCATACAAAAACTCCCAAGAATGAATGCAAGGAAAGAGTAAACATAACATACTAGTCTTGGAATAATGTCATATGTATATTCCATTGAGATTCAAGTCATATAATCGGCTTGGTTAACAAGAGAAGTATTCAAAGATTAGACGGAAAATTATACAATTAGTATTTAACTAAAAATCGAAACTTAAAAACTCAATTGAATTAAAAAATATTTTAAAATTCAACAAGTAAAAGTGGCTTCAGGCCAAGCCGATTACACAACCTAATATATCCCAGCCTAAACGGTAGTTTCCTTGAATCGGATCGGGATAGCCTTCAACAACAGAATTTTTTATTCGTTCAGCGATTTCCAAGATAACTTACAAGATATTGCGAATAAATCTTATTTTTTGTGAAAATTTTAATCATTTTAAAAAAAAGACGTCTTAAAAACAGCAAAAAATTCATCTGAATTGAATTTTTATTATTTTATTGTACGGTCTGATTGATTGCCATTATAATGAGGAGTGACCTAATCGTGATCATGATGGGGGAAAATTCTATTTTCAAATGCAGACAGAAAACTAATCTTTATATATAAAATCCTTTGTACGTTTGTTAGTAACGCATGATCTCCGGAACCATAAAAGCGAGTGGGCTGAAAATTTAACAATATATTCAGATTGGGGTCATTTGTGTTTTAGAATTATTTTCACCGCGATAAATTGCGAAGTGGTCAAGTTATTTGAAAAATTCGCATTTCCAGAGCGATTTGACTGAAATTAAAAATGTATGTGTGGTTTGTCGTGATAATAGTTTGTTTGTATGATTATAGCCGGTAGATGGCGCTGTAGGGGACATATGGTCAATATAAAGGATGTATGCATTTTTGAAATGAAATACCAATGAATAACAAGCCAATACATCCGAAACAAGACGGGCAGGACAACGTCTGTTGGGGTCAGCTAGTAACTCCATAAAATATTTTAAAAATAATTTATTTCAATGATTTTTTTGTAATTTATATATATTGACATCAAAAAACGAGAGTAATTCAACATCATTATATTTGCAGAGGTAAATCCCACATATTCGAAAAATAATTTTGAAAAATTCCCTAAAACGAAAACTAAACTTCCGCCCAACCTATTAAAAACCGGGCTCTAAATTCCAGTGGCAGTTTATAGTGTAACACATTACTACCACTAAAAATGGGAAGATTTTCATATTCCAGCTTTGCAAAAAGAATTTGGTTATGATATGACATTTTTGGAAAAACGTCGCATAATGGGAAAAAAGGTGTAAATACGCTCTCATAGCCGTATTTTCTATCTCATGACTATACCGTTAGAGATAGAGTCCTACGGTTTGGACCATATTGAAGAGAATTCTTTGGAGAAGAATTTGGTGTACCAAAATTTTATTTTTCTGTTACCGTGTATCGCACAGTAGGGCTACAAAAGCGACTTTATTGAAATTAATGTAGAAACCAGAATATCGTACCAACTTCAGTGATCTTGATTTTAAATTAAAGCTGAGAAAATTTAGTTCAAAATCTATTTGAGCTACTTTATTGTGTGTTGCTGCGTTTAAAATATATAGACCATCGATGTTCAAAAATAGTTTTGTCAACATTGCGTTAAAAGTCTACAGGGGCAGGGCAATGTTTTTGAAATTGAAACCAGAACAACTTAAAAAGGATAAATTAGTCATCTGCTATATTTTTGAAAGCTGAAGTTGTGCAATAATTCTCATACACAATGGGTCGTTGGCTGTTAATAAAAGAAAATTTTAATTAAAAACAAAAAATAATCGGTCCACCCTAATATACATAAACTGCAGAGCGTTTAACTATACATATTTTTATGGTTTTTGTAGTAGAAGAGAACTATAAAAGTTACACAAATAATCCTAATAATATTAATAAGATCGCTATTTTTGATCGTAGGACACTACACTTGCAGACGGACTTGTACCGGTCGAATTTATTATCCGATTTTGCCGAAATTACGTAAAAGTTATTTTTTGGACCAAGAAAATCGGTTTATAGATATATGTAGCTCCCACACATATTTTCCATATTTAAAGTAAAAAATCACTTTTTTAAAGTACAAAAATCTGCCATAATCGCAAAAAGTCGCAGATAAACAGCCGGTTTCTCTATTTCGCACGAAAGCGATGCGAACGAAGAACAGCTGATTTTAGACCTACTAAGAGGTATCAGAACGACAAAGTGACTGCAAACATAATTGGGCCTGTTCTGTAATCACGCGATTTGATATCACGGCGATTTCAAAACACAATCGATTTTAAAATCATTATTGGTGCTCGGAAATGGTACGATTTATTGTTTAAAGTAAACAACAATCAAATTAAACCAACTATGCCAAAATCGGACGGTTTTCGAACAATCCAAGAGCGATTTTAAAATCGATGATAATACTAAACCACCGTGATATCAAATCGCGTGATTTCAGAAAAGGCCCGAATGGCTGATGCCAGTTAGTAGGTCTAAAATCAGCTGCTTTTCTTACGCATCGCTTTCGTGCGAAATAGAGAAACAGGCTGTAAGTCACCTCTCTACTCTATGTCATATGGTAGTGATCCCACGTGATCCAAAAAATTTGTGTTATATTTACTGTGGATAATTTTTTTGAAAAACAAAAAGAAATGTATTTTTGCTTTCAAATATCGAATTCGAAATCGAATTCTACAAACACTTTAATATATATATTTTATCAACGCAATGTTATTTGAATTTATTAGTAAAAAAGACAAATTTTGAATGGTCATAACTCTAAATCGCCTGTAGATATTTTCATAAAATTTGTAGCTATTTTCATTAAATGTTAACCACAATAAAATGACATTCTCAAAAAACGGATTTTTGAAAATTGTTTTCAAAGTCCTATGCGCGCATATTTCATCATATTTTTATATCGTCCGTCGTAGATTGTAGAGGTGTGGCAAATAATAATTGTGAGAATTTTTTATTTGTTTTTTTTTTTCTTAAAATTAACGAAAACAGATTTCCGCCGAACATACTTGGGGTTTTATGTTACTTCTTCGCTGTGTTACACTTTTGGTTCGTAGCAAATGATATATGCCCTCGCCACACTAAATTGAGAGTATAAAAAATATGTATCTTTTGCATTTTATTGCGAAGAATGTAGTATTTCGGAGCTATATATTTAGAGAAATTTTGAAAAGTGAAGAATTTTTCGAAACAGAATGGGTCAACAACTTTTATTAAAAGCATTGTCACGATTCTCCAAATTACACCATTTTTTATGAAAATTTCACATCTTGGCCACATTTCGACCATCAATCATTCTAAGATTTTATTGATAGTATTGCCATGTTTCTCGAAATTACACTTTTTATTACGAAAATTTCAAAACTTGGACACATTTTCGACAATCACAAAGCCAGAATATGAAAACCTTTACGATTTGTATATGTAGTAATGTGTCACACTGCAAAAGAAATTTTGAGCCTGGCTTTTAGTATAAACGATTTTGGGAAAAAATGGGAAAAATCAGTTTTTGAAAGTTTTAGAATTTATTTTGGGAATTATGGGATTCACTTTTGCTGGTTGTTTTTGTTGCTAATTCGGAAAAGTTGATGTGCAAGAAAAAGATGCATATTCGGACAGGGTCGGGAAATAAATCAATTTTTAATGGCAGATATCTCGGTAACTATACGAGATAACTCTTCGGCGTAAAAAGTCTTTTGTAGACCTCGGTTAGTAGAATGAACTCAACGATATTTTATGAGTTTGGGGGTCGTGGGTTCGATTCCCACCAGAGGCTCTGGTCTGTCGCTGCAAAATCTAGCGACATGGTCTTTGTAACCCGGCTTTTCCTTGGACCGTACAATTAGAATATCAATTTACTTTGTATTGCAACTCATAAATATAAATAATAAATATTTTGCAAATCAGAGGAAGAAGACGAAAGTTGCATCCGTTTAAATATTTTGTTCACCCGTAGTGGCCAACTTTAAGGCCCAGTGGCTCCGCACCTGTATATCATGGGGGTCTAAACTTAAAACATAACTTCTGTAATATCTCTTCTACAAATATGTTAAGTTTTGTCGCAATCGGTTGTCTGGCCGAATTATTTCACTTTTTTTTTTTGCATCATATAGCTAATATCGTTTCTAAATCAGAAACGTTGATGTAAAAGAAATCGGTGCAAATTCTGCTCCGATAATCACATAATACTAGGACCTTTATGTGAGGGCTGTATCGAAACTTCGACCACTATGAACCACTTTACATAGGGATCGTTATTGACTCTAGCATAATACTCGCTACGAAATTTCATTAATATTGATCCAAATTATGTACATATATGTGAAAATACGAGCAGACAGACATGTTTTAATCGATCGGTCCAATAAATTATATGATATTTATACCCTACACCTCGCTATGATCCAGGGTATTATGAGTTTGACTTGAAATCACTTCCTGAGTTGATTTTACCATGTCCGTCTGTAGATGTATCGTTGTAATCAAACCTGCACGGTCAAATTTATGGTCCGATTGTGATGAAATTTAGCACAGTGCTTCAGACCAATTAGCCTATCCTCCTTCCTATTGAAAGGTCTGGAAAGACTTTTAGATTATTTCATTAGGGAAAACCTGGATACAAAACTCCTGTCGGTAACCCAACATGCTTACAATAAGGGAAAGTCTACAGAATCAGCCCTGCACGAACTTGTGAGCACTATCGAATCGACCCTGCATTTCAAGGAATTCACCATGTTGGCATTTCTTGACATATAAGGAACTTTTAACAACATTCACTCAGACGCGGTAATTGCGGCACTGTCACATCTAAAATTTAACTCTAGTTTGATTAGACTAATTCAAAGTCTGCTCAACAGAAGACGCATAACAACATGTCTAGGGTCCACAACTCTAACAAGGTTTGTAAACAGAGGAACCCCAAGGTCGTGGCATATGCGGACGACGTGGCAATCGCAGTGAGTGGCAAATTCGTAAACGTCCTCAGAGACATCCTACAGGTGGCTCTTAACACATTGGTTAGATGGACCAGAAGCAGCGGTTTGGGCGTAAACCCAAAAAAGACAGAATTGGTTCTCTTTACTAGGATGAATAATGTCCCACATTGGATAAATGGAACAGATCTAGTCTTTTCTGAAAGTGCAAAATTTTTAGGAATAATTCTAGATAGAAAACTGTTATTTAGACTTAACGTATTGGGTCTCCCATAACAGGGTCTCCCATATTCGACGGACCCATCTGGCAACGCCATAACTTTTGACAGAGATGTCAGATCGCTTAATGACATACCGCGTTTGAAGCGTCAGTCCAAGCAGATTTTTACCATGGAACAAAACACACCACGCGAGCGCTCTGAAATAGTTGAAATTTACATTCAACAGAAGAAGTCAAGTCAACGTGCTTTTAAAATATTAAAAAATGTGAGAAGTGCGCCTTCTAAGAACACCATTAAGCGTTTATACGAAAAATTTTCGACTGGTGAGGCTCTTTCTAATCCGAAGAGGCCAAATAAAAGTCGACCAAGGCGATCGGCCGAGAATATCGCTGCCGTACGAGCCAGTGTTGAGAGGTCCCCAAGAACATCCCAAAAACGCCGTTCTCAGCAGTTGGGCATGGCTCGGTCCACTTTACAACGGATTATTCGCGTTGATTTGCATTTGTTCCCGTACAAAATTCAATTGACGCAAAGATTGTTGCCTGCGGACAAGCCTCGTCGATTGGAATGGGCCCAACGAGTCCGTGAGTCCGTCGAATATGGGCAACCCTGTATATAGCAGTAGTTCGTCCTATACTGATATACGGCATTGTGGTATGGTGGACGGCAACTGACAAACTAACCATCACCTGACAAAGGTTCAGAGAACAGCCTAGCCTGCCTGAGCATAAGTGGAGCCTTAAGGACTACAGCGACCGAGTCACTACAAGCCCTACACCATATACTGCCGATTAATATTGTGGCGAGAGAAGTTGCAACCAAAGCGGCAATAAGATTAAACTACCTATCAATGTGGAGGGACAAGAACTACGGTCACATGAGGATATCAAAGAGCTATGGTAACCGACAGAGTGGACTATATACCAACAGTGTACACCTTCGAGATAAATTAAATCACTATGATTCCCGTCAGAGATGAATGGGTTGGCAGAATGCCAGGTAATAGAAAGCATCTCCACTTTTACACGGATGGTTCGAAGCTTGATGAAAAGGTTGGCTTCGGAGTACACTGTGAAGAACTTAGTTTGGATATAGCTCACAGACTACCAGATACCTGCAGTGTCTATCAAGCCGAAATAATGGCAATATGGGAAGTCGCCAAGTGGCTGAGTCGCAACATTGTAACCAACAATGGCGTTTTCATTTACTCGGACAGCCAGGCTGCCATCAATTCACATCCCTAAATTCACAAACAGCCCTCGACTGCCGCAGATCTTTTAACGAGATGGCTGAGCAGTTTAATATATATCTCATATGGGGAACTGCAAAGCCGATGAACGTGCTAGGAAGGGGACGACATTACAAATTCTCGAAGAATTTGCAAGAGGCAATCAGGCAGTCCAACGAAAGATGGACAGAAATCGGCACCTGCAGGGTAGCTAGACAAATCTGGCCAAGATATGACCTGAGAAGATCAAAATATCTCCTCGCACTAGAGAGGCAAAGATTGTCCACGTTAGTATCAGTTCTGACGGGACACTGCTTGAGCGGCGAACACGAAAATAGATTGGGTATTGACTCCAATGACTTCTGCAGAAGCTGTGAGGATGAGGAAAAAGTGGAGAGCATTGAGCACTTGCTATGCGACTGCCCCGCTCTGAGTAAACGACGACTGGACATACTATGGTCGGCCTTTTAGGCAGCCTAACAGATCTTTCCAGTACCGATATTCGAACTATCGATAAATTTGTATATCAAACAGGTTGGTTTCGATCAGGGGCATTTCAGCCCGTGGGACCTAAACTGGTCTATGTGAGCTTGTAAAAAAAATACAGCCGTCACCCTAACCTAAACCTAGCACAGTGCTCTTTTTTTGGTCCAACGATGATCCCTATCGAAATTGGTCAAAATCTGTTCAAAGTTATATATAGAGCCCCCATATATATGTTAACCCCGATTTGACATGTTAGCGCGGTAGAAACTGTATTTTATATAAGATCAATACGAAATTTGGCAGAGAGAGTTATCTTATTACCTGAATGAACACTGCCAAATTCGGAGAAAATCGGTTCAGATTTAGATATAGCCCCCTTATAACGGGTTTTCCAATAGGGATGATATGATTTTGAAGTGACGTTTCGGTCATGATCTGTCATTTGTTTTTCATTGTATTCACCATGGAGAGATATATGCAAGAAAACGTTTACAGATGATTCAGTTTTATTATCAAAATAATCGTTCTCCAATTGCAACTTTTCGTGCGCTTAGTCCATTTTTCCTTAAATCCAAACAAAAAACACTTTCTAGTCGACCTACGACTTTGACACCCATGAGCAATATTTTAGCTCTCGTTAAGAGCTATCATTTTGCCATTGACCGATTGTGGCTACGTGCCACACAGCAAATGAAACAATGGAAATGTTGCGAAAAAAGTTTGAAGATTCGATTATTTCAAGAAATTGTGAGATTTAGAAGTTGTGATTTAACACCATTAGACTATTTCTTGTGGGGTTATTTGAAGTCATTGGTCTTTCGAAATAAACCAGACTCTTCAAGCTTTACAAGTCAATATTGAACGTGCCATTCATGACATACATCTTTATTTGGTGGAAAAAGTGCTGGAAAATTGGGTTCATCTCATTCGTTCCTGCAGAAGAAGTTGTGGGCCATTTGAATGACATTTTATTTATAACTTAATTGTATCGATTGTACTACTTCACATTAAATAAAAAACTTTTGAATTTCCTTAACAATAAGTGTGTTTTTTTTTTCAAAGAAATCATATCACTCTTATTGGAAAACCCGGTATATGTTTTATCCGATTTAACATGTAAGCGCTGTAGAGAACGTATTTAATATCCGATCGGTACGAAATTGCGAAGAGAGTTTTCTTATTACGTGAATGAACGCTACCTAATTCGGAGAAAATCCGTTCAGATTTAGATATAGCCTCCATATATAAGTTTCACCCGATTTGACATTAAAGCGCTGTAGAAACCGTATTTTATATCCGATCAGTACGTAATTCGGCAGAGAGAGTTTTCTTATTACATGCCCGCCCGACTTTCATTCTTTTCTTACTGGTTTTATCTTCATTTGCGTTTTTTAAACAAATGCACAAATTAATAATATTACACCATATATATAGAAAAAGTTCGGTCCCAGATTTCTTAATGTATATAAATATCCCCTCATTATTATATTACCGTCGTAATTGCATTTCAGATTTTCCCAGTTGTTTTATTGTCATAAAATTCAATTTTGTTTTGCAACCTAAGTATAGAAAGTCACATAGCTCCACATAGCCGTAGATACAAACACACACACTGGTCAAAGGCAGACGACTTAGGAAGACAAACAAGGTCTTATGGAATTGAGGTAAACTATTTTGTTTGTTATTTTTTCTTCGCTCGTATCCTTCTTAGTAAACAATCTCTATTACTTACTACACAGGAGTAATATTGTTAAAATCATCTGGGACACCACAAAGAAATCCTTCCTTGTCTTCGACATGGGATAGTTTAGGAAAAATCCTAAAGAAAACTCTCTGCTCTACTACAGATACCACTCGGGATTTGCATTTTTACTGCGTGTGTGTGTATGTATGAACCGGAAGTGTTAGGAAGGAGAGGAGACTGGAGGCGAGGTGTGGAAATGAAAGGTTGGGCATGTGTAATTGAAATAACGAAACGATATACTAATGATGCACGTACGAGTATTTCACTGGCAATAGTAGTTGTCTAAAACTGAGAATATTTGTACGAACAAATAGTATTAGTAGTCTGGGAAATCATGTGCACAAACTATGTAGCGTCAAACAACGCAAATTAACTACCAAAGCAATTTCTAATACAGTTGTTTTACTAACAATGATACTATGTATTGTCCTATCTCGGCCAACATCGCTTAAGTCATTTCCGAGTTTTGGAGGAACTTGTTCATAATATTGTCTCACGTAGTGTTTCGCATTCTAACGAAAATGGCTGTAGTATATACTCAACTAATACACTCCCATTTTTTTTAATTTGTTTGAAAGTCGTATAATTTCTATTTTATTCCTCTAAAGGTGAGAGTATTTAAAATTAACTGAAATATTCTTATTTGTTACAGTTTTAAAATTTTAATTGTTTATTGCGAACCGATTTAGACGAAGCGACTTGTTTCTTCTACATGAGCATTCGACACGAATTTGTAGACGAAGGATGTAGAGCATCTTGCGGGTTAGACAAATGCAGAGGTGGGCACTCGAAGCTGTACCAACGCACAGTGGGAGAAATTAAAAAAAGGAAATAATTCCGCCGTTTCATAACCAGACAACCGATTGCAACAAACTTGTCACGATTGTAGAAGAAGTATTAGAAATTTTAAGTTTTAAATGTGGGCGGAGCTACATGACCTCAAATTTGGCCACCTCGGGTGTAAACAATTTTCAAGCAGTGTAACCTCTGTCTTTGTTTGTATTCTTTTAACTGAGGTCTACAAAAGCCTATTAACACCTAAGATTTATCTCGTATATTTCCCGAGATATCTGCAATTGAAAATTGACGACGCTGTCCTAGATTTTGTTAAAACCGGAGCAGAATATATACCGATTTCTTTCACATAAACTTTTCTGCATAAATAACGCAAATTCCTATATGATGAAAGAAAATTTCAATACGATATTCCCATTAAAACTATATCAATTTGAAGGGTTTTCCAACAAGAGGTGTTATTTTGAATCACCCGGTATTTCGGTAGCTGTCACTTTTGAAGCTTTTATTCTTTGACATTTGACAAGTAGAAACTACGTCATTACTAAAAATGGAACGATACACGATTCAACAACGCATTGAAATTATTAAAATTCAAAAAATCGAAAATCATCGAAAAATTACCTTGACTGATAATGCTCATTTCCACCTCGGTGGCTACGTCAACAAGCAAAATTGTCGCATCTCGGGCTCGGAAAACCCATCCTCAACGTGTGACGGTTTGGTGCGGTATATGGTCCGTCGGGGACCTTACTTTTTCGAAAATGAGGTTGGATCAACAGTTACGGTGAATGGATTGCGCTGTCGAGAGCTGATTAATGATTTGTTATGGTCTGGACAACGTTAACGTTCAACAAGAAGGCGCTACGTGCCACACAAGCAACGAAACCATTTCTCTGTTACGGGAAAAGTTTCCGGACCGTGTTATCTCTCGGTGACCGGTCATAACGCCCAACGGACATAACGCCCAAAATTTTTTTTGGGCCTTATGACATCCCTAAGTGCGGTCATAACGCCCAATTTTGTTTTGGGCCTTATGACCGACCCATGCTCGGACATAAGGCCCAATTTTTTTTTTTGGGCTTTATGTCCTTTTTTTTGTTTTTGTAATAATAAGTAGTAATAATTTAAGTGGTAATTTAATATTTATTGGAAGTACTTTAAAGATATGGTTCAATTTAAATCAAATGTAAATTTCTTCCACCTGCCCCACAATTTGCCGGCAAAAGGGACACAAAGTAAGAGTACCATTTGCGGTATGGTTACTTTTAATTTCCTCAAAGCACGATTTGCAGAGTTTTGCGTGTCTACATGGTTTAAGAAGGGTATTCTTTTTGTTTTTAAAACATATTTCACATAAGATACCTTCTGTGCTAATACTTTCATTTTCTCCTTCTTCATTTTCGCTATCTTCTGTAACCATAATGTTTATTGGTATTGTGGGTGCAAGGTTGTTAATCTTGTTTGTCATCATTTGCAGGAATGTCTTCGTTGTTATTTCTTTTGTTGTTAGTTTGGAAGTCAAAACTTTTATTTGTTCACTTCTGTCCCGATTTCGTTTTTTTGGGGGTTCAGATAATCCAGCAACCCCATCAATAGCTTGTTTCAATTCAACAAATTTTTGAAACTCTTCCTGTCTTATTACTTGAAGAAAGTCCCAAAAGCTACCATGCATGGGTATGTGGGCGCATAGATAGCTATTGTACCCCTCTACAGCACTTGTTGTACGGACACATTCACCACTTACTGAGAATTGCTCTGGAGTTTCCTGGAAAATTAATGAAAATTAATGGTTAGTTGGTAATTTGTCGTCATTTTTTGTACGGATACAAACCATTTCTAACCATTGTCGTTTGAAGTAAGCAAAAAAATCATCAAAGATGTTCTCTGAATTTTTGTAGCACTTCTTAGCCCCATAAGCTTCCTGCTTACATATGTTAAAACCGGTGGTTATCTCCTTAGCAGGGAGGAGCGGTAAGACTAACATTTTTTTAAATATTCTCCTTGCTTCATCAGTTGTTTTTACGGCTTTTGCTAGCTCGCTCATCTTTGCCAATTTCCGTCTCATAGCCTGGCAGAAGTGAAACCAGCATCCCTTCAAGTGCACTTCTGGAAAAATTTTTAAAATGGCGTTTCGGAGACCTTTTTCGAAGTCGCTAATAAAAGTCTTAGGCTTTAGTTGGAATATATTGCCGTTAATAAATTGCAAAACGTGTTCGTACGCTTTTTGAGATTTTTTGGACATCAAGATAAATGCAAAAGGAAAAACCTAAATGTAGAAGCATTGGCATTATTTTCTATAGGGTATGGTACATGTTGATATTAAGTCTTAAAGAAATAGTTATGATGAAGATAAGAACTTGTAGAGAAGCCGGGTGTAAAGAATTCTACGAGAAATCGCGCGCGCGATTGCTCGTAGAATTCTTTACACCCGGCTTCTCTACAAGTTCTTATCTTCATCATAAGTATAGGGCCTTATCCGAATTTAATTTCCCAAACATTTCAAATATGGTAGTATTAAATCGGAAAACAATATATATGATGTAGTTCAGAACTTGCAGAGTAGCCGAGTGTAGAGAATTCTACGAGAAATCGCGCGCGCGATTACTCGTAGAATTCTCTACACTCGGCTACTCTGCAAGTTCTGAACTACATCATACTCATATTGTTTTTTGAGACATAAGTTGTTAGACATTACAGTATTACTTACGCGTCGTTCGTAGCCAATATAAATAATTAACAATTGTTTGTAACCGCATGATGGTACTACTGAAAAAGTTGCGTCTATTAAATAATGTCGCTCCGTTTCGTCTATTTGTTTAATAACATCTGTTATTGGTGTGGAACAGAATAGGGTATAGGAAAAATCGGTCTCCAAAATCGTAGTTTGGTAGAAAGGCTTTTCTGGTATACTTTCGCACATACCATATAGAACCATACAATTATTGTCCCGAAACGTTTTAATAAATTCTTGTGGACTCTGAGGAGCTTTTGGCATTGCTGCTGTCTTTATTCTTCTTAATTGCCTTTGCATTTTTTGGAAGACCACAAGTTCAGCGCTCTCCTTATTTTTCTGACATTCAGAATTGAAAACATTTCGCACTTTGTTGACGATAAGACTCGGTTTAGAAACTCCTTCTTTTATTGCAGTCTTCAACTGGAACTCCTTCATTATGTTCTCTTGATCACAATTTTGGGTATGGGTGCTATTTTCCTTTCTTTGGTTGCACACTTCCTTGTCTATGATTTGTAGAGATGCCTTACAATCTTTTTGGTAACAAACATATCTCCGTATACATTCTTTTTTTTTATTTGTATATTGGGATTTAAATTTATACAATTGTTTGTTCTTTGGGGTATAAACTAATTCGCAGTTTCTGCGAGCACCCCCAACAAACTGAAATTCAACTTTATCACCCATTCTCGTCACTGTTTCAAAATCAACTGAATGAATGTTTCAATTACAACATCATCGAACCTGAATCAACTATAGAACCGTTACTTCTTTTACAATCATAACACATTTTTACCAAAAGTTTTCGATTTTACTCATTAATAGAACAAAATCAAAAAAAAAAAATTTAGGCGTTATGACCGCATCAGGCGCGGTCATAACGCCCAAAAAAAATTGGGCGTTAAGTCCGTTCTTTTTTGGGCCTTGTGTCCGCACCTAGAGAGGTCATAAGGCCCAAAACAAAATTGGGCGTTATGACCGCACTTAGAGAGGTCATAAGGCCCAAAAAAAAATTTGGGCGTTATGTCCGTTGGGCGTTATGACAGGTCGCCTTATCTCTCGAAGAGGTGATCACAATTGGCCACCGAGATCTTGTGATTTAACACCTTGCGACCCCTTCCTTTGGGGCCACGTGAAAGATAAGGTCTACGCCAACAGCCCAGCGTTGATTCAAGACCTCAAAGATAGAATTCGTGAGGCTATCGAGGACATAGGGCAGCCACTTTGCGATTTGGTTATGGAAAATTTCATGAAAAGGATATGTAAGCGTGGTCGTGGTGGCCATTTGGCTGATGTTGTTTTTCATTATTAACGGCATACCTTCTACTTTATTATGAAATAAACATCCAAACATTTATCTCAACAAATTGCATTTTTCTTTGAATGCCAAAATAACACCACTTGTTGGAAAACCCTTTTACATATGGGCATATATAGCATCTTCACGACATGACTTCCTAATGTCATAGAGACCCCAAATGTCAACTCATCGGGCTGAAAATTGGTAACAGGAATCCTTCACACGAACAACGGTAGTCATAGGTCAATGTTTTCATACAGCCCCCTTATAAAGGTCCCTCTAGATTTGTCTTCGTAACGCCACAAAAACTCAAATTTCAACGAATTGGGCTGAAATTTGATATAATGAGTTTATTTGTACCCGACACCATTTACATGCAATCCATGGTGGAGGGTATATAAGATTCGGCATAAACGAACTTAATCCGTCTTTACTTGTTTTGTTTTAGTTAAATTTTTATCAATTGAATAACCTCTAGCAGTTATATATTGGTGCAAAATGAGCCATTTGTGTGGGAGGTACCCAAGAGGCGTGGCGACTTCGACTATTTTTCTCGAGGTTTTAGCGACTAATAAACTACTTCTATGTGTGGAAGTTCAGAAGATTCAAATAAGTAGCATAGAAGTTATTAACGAATCAATATTTCACTGAATGTTAACCGTTTGTGGGGGAGAAACTGAGATAGAGGAATATATTACCGCATTCCAAATTTTATGCAAATTGATTACTCCTTTCGAGAGTAACGTGCGCCGTAGCCAGCAGACAAGCCGAGGGACGGACATTGCTCAAATGACCCAAATCGAATTTCCACCAAACATACTTGGGGTCTTAGATCACTTCTTTGTCGTGTTACACTTTTGGCTCGTAGCAAATGATGTATACCATCCTCTGCAAGGTGCGGGGATAAAAACAAAAATTACAAAAATAACAAGTAAGAAAGTTCAGTCGAGTAAACCGACTTAAGAATCCCCTCACCATCAGTCCCAAAAATTCTTCGTAAATTTATTTTTATTTGTTTTAATTAAATTGCTTTAATAACTTTAAAGTATGCTTTTAGCCGTTAACTGTTGCTTCAAAATAGTACATTTGTGTGGAAGGTAGCAAAAGGGGCGTGTCAATGACGCCCACTTTTCACTGGACTATAGGTACTATAACAACATTACAGTATTAAAGTTATAAGCTGTTAACTTTTGGTGCAGAATGGCCAATATGTGTGGGAGGTACCAAAGGGGCGTGCCAACTTCGCCCATTTTTCACTATTATAAAAACATTACACTTTACAAAATGTCAAGTATTAGTATGCACTGGTATTAAATTTTCTCGTAAAGCTGATAGCGACAGATAAATTATTCTTATGTGTGGAGTTACAGAAGATTCGGATAGGTAGTATAGAAGTTATTAGAGAATTAATATTTCACTAAATTTTAACCGTTTGTGCGGGAGGTACTGGAAGGAGTGGACCATTATAGCCTGTCTTCGAACTTAGCCTGAGATAGAAAAAAAATATTACTACGTTACTCCTTTCGAGAGGTATATTACGCTCCAGCCAGCCAGACGGACGAACATTGCTCAAATGACTTAAAATGTCCTACAACAAATTTCCGCCGAACATACTTGGGTTCTTAGGTCACACTTTCGATGTGTTACACTTTTGGCTCGTACCAAATGATATATACCCTCCTTTCCAAGGTGAGGGGAAAAAAATCATATGGCGATAATTTTTTTCTTTGAATAGTAGATATTGTAAAGGGTGGTCCAACCATAATGCACGATGTTAACTGTGAGTCACACCCTAACGTCAAGTTTTTTGCCCAACATATTTTAAAATTTTTTTGTTTCAGTGTTGCCGCATTTGAGCAAATGAGAATTCACGAGTGATTGTTGGAAAGCCGATGTATCCCCAAAGAGTGACTGTATGGTGCGGTTTATGAAAATGAGGTCGGTCAAGCAGTTACCGTGAATGGTGTCCGCCATCGTGAGATGATAGCGGCCTTCTTGTGGTCAGAAACTGCGGAAATGGACCAAAGGCAATGTTATTTCACGTTGTGGCGATGTTGTGATTTGACACCGTAGGACTTCTTTCTTTGGGGATATTTAAAAAAAGTGTACGTTAATTAGCCAAGAAAAATTCAAGAGCTTAAAGATGAGATAAGTCGGCACATTAACGACATTGAACCTCAATTATGTCTCAGAGTCATTGAAAATATGGAATATCGGAAAGAGGTATACCACCGAAGCAGTTGTGAGCATTTGGGCAATATTTTGTTTCACACATAATTGTCATAGTTCCTTATATCATAATAAACAAGTAAAAGCGTTAAGTGCGGCTATGCAGAATCTTATATACCCTCCAGCATGGATCGGGTTACTAATATACTCATTACGGGTACTAATATACTCATTATACCAAATTTCAGCCCACTTCGTTGAAATTTAAGTTTTTTGTGGCGTTAAGAAGTCACATCTAGAGGGATCTTTGTGTGCGGGCTATATCAAAACATGGACCTATGACTACCGTTGCTCGTATGAAGGATACCGGGCATAAATAAACCCCAGCTACCAACCTTTAGCCCGAAGGACCGATACTGTCCATTTTCAATCCCAACATACCTGCAGATATAAGAAGTATACGAGTATGTACCAAATTTCAGCCATTCTAAGACGATTTAGCAATGTTCGTCTGTCCGTTTGTTGTAATCACTCTACAATCTATAATACTTGAGCTAGGTTGCTGAAATTTGGTACAGATACTTCTTATAGCTGCAGGTAACTTGGGATTGAAAATGGGCAATATCGGTCCATATTTCGATATAGCTCCCATAAATATAGCATCTTACTTGTTGTGATTCCTACTGTTCTCATTTACTCAGCATTTACCATATTTGTATACCCTCCACCATAAGATAGGGGTATATTCATTTTGTCACTCCGTTTGTAACACTTCTAAATATTGATCCGAGACCCCATAAAGTATATATATTCTTAACCGTCTTAAAATTCGAAGACGATTTAGCCATGTCCGTCCGTCTGTTGTAATCACGCTACCATCTATGATACTTAATATAGGTGGCTAAAATTTGGTGTAGTTACATCTTATAGCTGCAGGTAACTTTGGATTGAAAATGGGCAATATCGGTCCATATTTCGATATAGCCCCAATATATAGCATCTTACTTATTGTGATCATCTACTATTCATTTACCATATTTCTATATGGGCGGTATAATACCTCTAAATATTGATCTGATACCACATAAAGTATATAGTATATATGTATATTCTTAATCGTCTTAAAATTCTAAGACGATTTAGCCATGTCCGTCTGTCCGTCCGTCCGTATAATACTTGAGCTAGGTGGCTAAAATTTGGTGTAGATACTTCTTACCTGCAGGTAACTTGGGATTGAGAATGGGCTATATCGGTTCACATTTTTAAATATAGCCCTCATGTATAGCATCTGTTCGATTTGACTTATTAACGTCATAGAGACCACAAATGTCAACTGATCGGGTTGAAAATTGGTAACTGGGTTTAATTTATACCCGCACCCTCACACGAACAACGGTAGCCATATGACCACTTTTTGATATAGCCCCCATACAAAGATCCCTCTAGATTTTACTTCTTAACGCACCAAAAACCACAAATTTCAATGAATCGGGCTGAAATTTTGTAATATGACTTTATTTGTGCCCGAAACCATTCACATGCTACCCATGGTGGAGGCTATATAAGATTCAGCCAGGCCGAACTTAACGCTTTTACCTGTTTACAAATAACATCGTGCGTATTGTTTGGACCTCTCAATGTAAGTCGGGCTTCGAATATCTTTTGCAGTTTAACATATAAAAATGTCAAAGGTTTTATATTCTAGCTTTGCGATTGGAGAAAATGTGATTTACTTTTGAATATTGAATATTCTAATAGTACTGAACCACACGATGCAATTTTTTGCAAGCAAGCGTCAAAATTATTAGGAGAGAGGCAGAGAGCACTTTCCGCCTTCCTCTCTGGTTGGTTGGCATTCTTTTGCAAAAAACGTACAAGTTAAGTTATTTTTGGCACGCCCCTTTTGGTATCTCCCACACAAATTGACTTTTTTCCACCACATTTTAATACCAGTGCATACTTTGAAGTTATTTAATGCAATCTAAATTAATAATAATTTAATTAAAACAAAAACATAAATACATTTATTTTTTTTTTAAATAATTTAATTAAAACAAAAAATAAATAAATTTACGAATATTTTTGAGTGGATTCGTAAGTCGGTTTATCCGACTGAACTCTCTTAGTTGTGTTCTTCGTAAATTTCAAAAGTATGCCACATCTTCTCCTCTTGCAAAGCTTCTGGCTTCTATTAAAATCTTATCATGTTAATACTCGTATGTGGGGAAGGAAAAGATACCCAAAATGGAAAATTTTTAAGAATTTTCGAATTTATTTGGGAATTGTGGAATTTACCTTTTATTTTTAAAATGATTTTAGACGAACTCTCGATTTTCTAAGTAATTTAGCTGAAACTTTGTCTTCTATCTAGTATGTATTATATTTTGTCAATAATTGTCACAACAAAATTTATCAATTCAGTTCATATTTTGTTATAATCCCCATATAGAGGTCGCTCTTAAATTTTTGTATTTATATTTTTATGCTATTTAAATTCTGCACAATGAAATGTGCAGTGTATGTTTTAATATAGCTCACCTATGACCAAATCATAAATATCTACCCACAAACTAATCAGTATTTTGGTCGAATATATATATTATTTGCTTTGAATCGTTCACCTCTTTAAAGAGTGAAATATGAAATTCATATCCGTATTCGTATCCATGCATAAGAAAACTATATTTATTTGTTTGGTTTTGGTCAGCATAGAAAACATTCCCTGCAATTGTTAAGAGTGTTCATATTAAAAAAATACATACACATGTATATTCATTAGTAATTTTCAGTTTAACACATTCATATTTCTCTTGTTCAAAGTCAACATTTCATATGCGTAAATACTAGAATGCAAAAAAAAAACAATTCTACAAATTGGCAAACTCCTAACATCATTTAAAAAACGACTTTCTTGGGTATAACAATTGTGCAAATGAAATTCAAAAGGTTCTAACTAACAGGAAACACAAAGAACCCCATAAAATATAAAGGGGTTTCCAACAAGAGGTGTTATTTTGGTATTCAAAGAAAAATGTCATTTTTTTGATAAATGATCGGATGTTTAATTCATAATAAAGAGGAAGGTATGCCGTTAATAATGAAAAACAACATCAGCCAAATGACCACCACGGTCACGCTTACAGGACCATATCCTTTTCATGAAATTTTCCATAACCAAATCGCAAAGTGGCTGCCCTATGTCCTCGATAGCCTCACGAATACTATCTTTGAGGTCTTGAATCGACGCTGGGCTGTTGGCGTAGACCTCATCTTTCACTCTAGAGAAAGAAAATTTAAAAAAATCTAAGTTTTCTAGTTCTGACAATTTTAAGTTATGACATTCTGGAAATAAATGAGAGTTATTTGAAGTCTTATCAGCAATTTGTAATTACAATAAATTGTATTTCCTCAACAGATAAAATGAAAAATGTTTGTTTGCCCCTTTTGCACTGTGTGAAACAAATGCAAGCATTTATTTACACAATATTTTTTTTTTGGCAAATAAAAACTTTGATTTTAGAATGCATACAAATTTAACAAAATAATGTGGAAGTTCGTCTAGAATACGAAAACAAACAAGAACAAGCGTTAAGTTCGGCCATGCCGAATCTGTGTGACCTCACAAAATAACTCAAACCTAAAGAAAATAACAACGAAAAACACAAAAAAAATATAGTTGATGAGAACAGTAGGAATCACAACAAGTTGGATGCTATATATGGGAGCTATATCTAAATATGGACCGATATCGCCCATTTTCAATCCAAAGTTACCTGCAGCTATAAGAAGTATCTATACCAAATTTCAGCCACCTAGCTCAAGTATTATAGATTGTAGCGTGATTACAACAGACGGACGGACAGACGGACATGGCTAAATCGTCTTTGAATTTTACGACAATAAATAATATATGTATACATACTTTATGGGGTCCCAGATCAATATTTAGTGGTGTTACAAACGGAGTGACAAAATGAATATACCCCCCATCCTATGGTGGAGGGTATAAAAATATTCAGGCTCCCACCCAATTAAAAATAGCACAACATTTATGGTTGTTGTCATTTTTCTTGTTTCTGGATGTGAACTTCATATTTATGTACATATATTTGAAAATTCTGCAAGGAACTCGGAAAAAGTTTTTTGTGGACATGCGTGCGTTTGCTTGCATACGCAATGGCCAAATGAATGTTCTGAAAACAAATGAAATGTATATGTATTAATACTTTCATTCCAATGTATACTATGCGGAAACAGGTAGTTTTCAGGAGAGGTTATCAAAGTTTTATTACAAATTTTAAAATTTGTATGGAGTTTCTTTGTAATGAAATTTCAATTGCCTCTACTGTATTCTACATGAAGTTTGTTTGAGGTGACGTGTAAAAACAATATTTTGTCTGAATATAATTTGGAATATTTAGAATTTAAAACCAGTAAGGAAAGGCTAAAGTCGGGCGAGGCCGACTATATAATACCCCACACCACTCTCGTAATATTGAATAACTCTGATATATAAATTTTGTAATTCATGTATGTATAAATTGTTTACATAAATTTACTTTTGGGACATTTTATACTTAAATAATACCCTGTACCACAGTGTGGTGTAGGGTATAAAAACGATTGGATCTAAAGAGGCAAATCGGATGAAACATATATATGGGAGCTATAGCTAAATCTTTACCGATTTTCTTAACATTCGGCAATGTTGGTTCATGAATCAAGAAACTCTACCATTCTAAATTTCAAAACGATTGGATGTAAAATATAGTTTCTATAGAACTAAAGGGCCAAATCGGACGAAACATATATATGGGAGCTATAGCTAAATCTTAACCGATTTTCTTCAAATTCGGTAGTGTTGGTTCATGGATCAATAAACTCTACCATTCTAAATTTCAAAACGATTGGATGTAAAATACAGCTTTTATAGGACTAAATGGCCAAATCGGACGAAACATATATATGGGAGCTATAGCTAAATCTTAACCGATTTTCTTCAAATTCGGCAATGTTGGTTCATGGATCAAGAAACTCTACCATTCTAAATTTCAAAACGATTGGATGTAAAATACAGCTTTTATAGGACTAAATGGCCAAATCGGACGAAATATATATGGGAGCTATAGTTAAATCTTAACCGATTTTCTTCAAATTCGGCAATGTTGGTTCATGGATCAAGAAACTCTACCATTCTAAATTTCAAAACGATTGGATGTAAAATACAGCTTCTATAGGACTAAAGGGCCAAATCGGACGAAAGATATATATGGGAGCTATATCTAAATCTGAACCGATTTCAATCAAATTCAATTGCGATCTTAACAGCCGCGAAATACTCTAAACTGCAAAATTTCAGAACGACGGACGGACATCGTTAAATCGACTCAGCTAGTGATTCTGAGTCGATCGGTATACTTTAAGGTGGGTCTAGCTGTGTTATTTTCAGGTGTTACCAACATCTGCCGTGAAACAAACTTATAATACCCTGTACCACAGTGTGGTGTAGGGTATAAATACAATGTCCATTGAAACGTTCTAATTCGACATAGCATACTTTGGAAGTAAGGTATCGATGGATTTTACGTATCTAACAGGTGGCGCAAAAGTAACCTTTCGATGTTTTTTGTGCCAAAGTCACCGACCGATTATTGGTCAAATAAATAGTCAGCAATATTCCGCGTTCTGGAGCAGTGTAGCGTAACATTGTTTATTAACGTGTATTTCGCATGTGTTTACTACACAAATGTCAACATTAGGCATTAGGGGCCAATCGCAAAATGTATAGCATTTTCTGATAGGAGGATTACTTTTGCGCCACCTCGTACTAATGTAGAAATGGCATATTTATTTACACTTGATAGAGGATGCACGCACACGGAGGATGCACGCACACGGAGAAAAAAAACAGTCACGCTACTGTAGGTACTGTAAAAGCAGCAAACTTCAAGTATTTGTTGGCATTTGTATTAAAGTTTTTCTCGAAAATGGTCACTTGTGTGAAAGGTACCAAAAGAGACGCGTTTCATCCAATTTTTTGGAGGTGGTAGCGGCGAACAAACTATTACTATGCATGAAATCAGAGAAGATTACGATAAATACTAGACAAGTTGTTAAAGATTCCATATTTCACATAATGTTAATCATTTGTTTGGGATCTACCCACAGTGGACGAATATGACATATCTTAGAACTTAGCCTGACATAGAAAAACTCTTATCAAATGGTAGGGGTCACTGATCGCCGGGGGTTCTGACTACCGGGAAAGTTATATCGGTCAAAAAAAGTTATACGTGATCCGTAGTTTTGCTGTTGTTCCATTTTTTGAAAACTAGCATCCTAACGTAGAAAACAATGATTATTTACAAAAGTCTTTGGATATATATATAAATTATATATAAATTATATGAAAATTATATAATATTGTAAAAAAGGGAAATTAAGAAAGATTTGTCATATTTTTTTATTTAGAATTTTTTGTTTGGGAGGTACCAAAAAGGGCGTGGCAATAACGCATCACGGGACTGTAGATACTATATAAGCATAACACTTCACAGAATGACAAGTATTCGAATGAACTGGAATCAAAGTTATAAGCCGTTAACTTTTTGTGCAAAATGAGCCATTTGTATGGGCAGATATCAAAAGGAGCTTGGCAACTTCGCTCATTTTTCTCAAGATGATAGCGACCAAGAAACTAATACTATGGGTGGCATTATGAAAGAATCTGAGTAGTAGTATAGAACATATGAGATAATCAATATTTCACTAAATGTTGACCCTTCGTTGGTGAAGTACTCGAAGGAGTGGACTAAGATAGTCCATCTTTGACTTTAGTCGAGATAGAAAAAACAAGTAAGAAAGTTCAGTCGGATAAACCGGCTTATGATCCCAAAAAAATATTCGTAATTTTGTATAGCCTGGGGGAATATTCTAAATATTGATCTGAGACCCCATAAAGTATATATATTCTTAATCGTCGTACACTTCTAAGACGATTTAGCGATGTCTGTCTGTCCGTTCGCCCGTCTGTTGTACAGTCTATAATAAAGGGTCCGACATCTAACTTTTTTTTTCAACTAGTGCTTATTTCGTGAATGGTAACACTTAGCTCATGTCTGATTTGACAGATAATTAGTTTTATCCTTCCGCTGAACGAATATGTGTATATTGCGACATTACTTTTAAAATCATGGTAATGTTGCAGAATGTGTGCGAATATTGCGTACGGATTTTGGAAGAAGAGAAACACCGTCAGCTCCGTATGTTCTTTATCTTGTGAAAAAAGTTAAAGAAACTGGCATCGTCATCGATAAACCACAGCGTGAAAAGCCAAAAACAGTGCGTACACCCGAGAATATTGCTGCTGTGGCAGAAAGTGTGCGTGAAGCGCCATCAACATCAATTCACCGTCGTTCTCAACAATTGAACATTTCGGAGACATCATTGAGACTAATTTTGCATAAAGACCTTGGTATGACGCCATACAAAGTCCAATTGGTTCAGGAGTTGAAGCCAACTGACCATCCATTGCGTTTTCAGTAGTTTTATTTTTATAGCATTTTCAAAAAAAAAAGTTATTTGGCGGACCCTTTAATAGAGCTAGGTTGATCAAATTTGGTAGAAATATTTCTTATACTTGCAGTTTGTTTGTGTTTGCAAATGGGCCATATAGAGGTCGCTCCAAAATACGGTTTTGAGCCATAGATACCCATTTTTTAAAGTAATTTAGCAGAAACTTCGCAGTTTGCATTATATTTTGACAAGAATTCATCACAGCAAAAATTTTACAAATCGGTTCATATTCTATTATAGTCACCCCCTATAGAGGTCGCTCCAAAATATTAGTATTTAAGCCATAAATACCATATTTTCTAAGCATTTTGACTAAATCTTTGCAGTATGTATTTAATGAAGACAAGAATTCATCGCAGTAAACATTTTTTAAATTAGTTCATATTTTTGTATAGTCAAACTATAGATGTCGCTTTCAAAAATGCTTATTTAAGCCATAAACACCACATTTTCTAAGAAATTTAGCAGAAACTTTGCAGTTTATATTCTATTTTGGCAAGAATTCATCTCAATAAAATTTATACAAATCAGTTTTTATATTGTTGTGGTCCCCGTGTAGATCTAGTTCTCAAATATGCACATTTAGGCCATAAATACCACATTTTTCAACATTCCACACCACAATGTTGTCCAGGGTATTATGAGTTTGTGCATTTGTTTGTAACAACCAGAAGGAAAAGAGATAGACCCATCGTTTATTGTACCCATCGACTTGGAATCACTTCCTGAGTCGATTTAAACATGTCCGTCTGTGCGTCCGTCCGTACGTCCGTCTGTAGATGTATCGTTGTAATCAAAGTGAAGGTCGTATTTATGGTCCGATTGTGATGAAATTTAGCACAGTGCTCTTTTTTGGCCCAAGGACGATCCCTATTGAAATCAGTCAAAATCGGTTCAGATTTAGATATAGTCCCTATATATATATGTTACACCCGATTTGTCATGTAAGCGCTGTAGAAACTGTATTTTGTATCAGATCAGTACGAAATTTGGCAGAGATAGTTCTCTTATTAAATGAATGAAATCGGGGAAATTCAGTTCAGATTTAGATATAGCCCCCATATATTTGACATGTAAGCGCTGAAGAAACCGTATTTTATATCCGATCAGTACGAAATTCGGCAGAGAGAGTTTTCTTCTTTCTTATCGCAATGCCCATTTTCGCATTGTTAGGGAGGTGTGGGGTATTATATCGTATACTCGGTCCCGCCCGACTTTCTGTCTTTCCTTACTGGTTTTAGTTATCTTATGTACCAATCATCTCTGAGTCTTAAAATTCGGTATTTTAGATTATTTTATGAAGTAACATGACGAAGCAACATATACCAACCTATTTCACCCACGAACTATCAAATTCCATATTATATTTCTTTAGAAGTGAGGGTATACTTCACTTGGATTTATCGACAGACATTTTCTTATTTTTTGGAATTATTATGATAATAAAATACATTGAGAAATTTCTGCAGTGTCGAAATTTGTATGCATTAAATTTCTACGTCCTCTGCTCTACGATAAAAACAAATGACTTCTACTACAAATGTATTGTGTGTATTTAATATCGAATTGTCGAGTTTATGGCGGTATCTGGTTGTATATTTTAACTTTATAGTATACTCATAGTTCACCCTGAAATGTAATATAATCCAGGGTCAACATGAATCGAGACAAGCAGTTTACTTGAGAATAGTACACTCCATGTTTGAACCCCGATATCATGAACATGCATTCATTTACGAGTATTTTCTATATATGGTAGCATTTCAAGGTACGTGTGATTGGTTGGTACGGGGGTCATATGTTTTTGATCAGAAATATGCCTGCATATGATAGGTTTTCAAATATTTAGGTGAAAACAACAACTCTTAATGTAACATAGGAAGGTTTATTATTTGTGCTATATTGGAAGTCGTGAAATAAGTGCAATCCTCTTTATACCCAACTCCACCCTTTGGTACAAGATTTTATGGATGTGAACATTTGTTGGAAACACACCTTAAATATAGAGATAGACTCATTGTTTTCTATCCATCTGTACGAACCGAATCGCAAAGCCGACCTGGATAGTCTGGTCGAGCATATCACCACATCCTTCAGTAGTTCCCATGAAGAAGCCTGTCCAAAACCAAGGTACAAGGGTAAAACTAAACCACAATGGTGGACCTCTGAGTTAAATGCTAGGAAAAATACCTGCAACAGGCTATTCAATAAGGCCAAATATACTGGGGTCATTAATGGCTGGGATGCCTATAAAGAACAACTAAAAATCTATAAGAAGGAGCTTAGAAAAGCGCAAAGGCCTTCTTGGCACACCTTCTGTGGAGAAGTGGAAAAGGTCTCGGATGCCGCAAGGCTGCGTAAGATATTACCGCTGCACCCTTTACAGTGGGATATTTGCAGGATGAGGCAAATAGCTGGACAAAAAACGGGAGCAGTCATTAAATATACTGCTCGACATACATTTCCCAGGGAACTCACCAACAGAGCCCGAGGATCAGCTGGACCAACAAGATAACGAGTTGATTGCTAGCGTCGCTAGCTTGTTGACAACAATTCCAGATTAAGCTGGGCGATTAACAGCTTTGAGCCCTTCGAATCACTTTAAACAGACTAGAGCACTACATCAGATATGCAGAAAATGTTTAAGTACCTTATCTCCTGGCTGGAGAAAATTTATGAAGGCTGTATCAGGCTCTCATACATCCCCAATCGATGGAGGGATACCAAAGTGGTATTCATACCCAAAGCGGGAAAGATATCGCCAAAAGTCTTAAGACCAATTAGCCTATTCTCCTTCCTATCAAGAGCCTATTCTCCTTCCGGAAAGACTTTAAGATTCTTTCGTTAGGGAGAACCTGGATACAAAACTCCTGTTTGGGGAACAAACATGCTTACAATAAGGTAAAGTCTACAGAATCTGCCCTGCACGAACTTGTGAGCACTACCGAATCGTCCCTACGTTTCAAGGAATTCACTATGGTGGAATTTCTTGATATAGAAGGGGTTTTTAACATTCACTCAGATGCGGTAATTGCGGCGCTGTCACATCTAAGGTAAACTCTAGCTTGATCAGACTATTTCAAAGCCTGCTCAACAGAAGACACGTAACAGCATGTCTTGAGTCCACAACTCTAACAAGGTTTGTAAACAGAGGAACCCCACAAGGAGGAGAACTGACTCCACTAATTTGGAACATAGCGGTGAATGAAATCATGCTAGATCTAGAACGTTGTGGCTGCAAGGTCTTGACATATGCGGACGACGTGACAATCACAGTAAGTGTCAAATTAACAAGTAAGAAAGTTTCAGTCGGGTAAACCGACTAAGGTATACCCTCACTTTGTGAGTAATGTAATATTGAATATTACTCGAATTATTCTCTCAATTTGTGTGGGAGGTACCAGAAGGGGTTTATCAAATACACTTTTTTTGCTGAACATTAGATACTTTAAATTCATTGCACTGTGCCGACTTATAAGCATTTATGTGCACTGGTATAAACGTTATGAGACATTAAATTGTGGTATGATTTGGGCATTTTGTGTGGGAGGTACAAAGAGGGGCGCGGCAATAACGCCCATTTTTCACAGGGCTATAGATACTATAAAAACATTACACTGTACAAAATTTCAAGTATTTTTATACACTGGTTTTAATGTTATAAGCTGTTAACTTTTGGTGCAAAAAGGTACCTTTGTGTGGGAGGTACCAAAAGGGGCGTGACAACAACACCCATTTTTCCCTGGACTGTAGGCAATATAAAAGCACAATACTGTACAAAATTTAAAGTATTTTTATACACTGTTATTAATGTTATAAGCTGTTAACTTTTGGTGCAAAATGGTGCATTTGTGTGGGAGGTACCAAAAGGGACGTGGCGACTTCGCCCATTTTTCTCGAGTTGATAGCGACTAATAAGCTAATACTATGTGTGGAATTTTAAAAGATTCGAATAAGTAGTATAGCAGTTATTAAAGAATCAATATTTCACAACATTTTAACCCTTTGTGGGAGAGGTACTAGAAGGAGTGGACAAATATGGCCCATCTTCGAACTTAGCCGGAGATAGAAAAAAATATTACCACATACTAAATTTGAGGTCAATCGGTTACTCCTTTCGAGAGTTATCGTGCGCACCAGCCAGCAGACAGACAGACACACAGACAGACAGACAGACAGACAGACAGACAGACGGACGGACATTGCTCATTCGACTTAAAATGACCCAAAACGGATTTCCTCCGAACATACTTGGGGTCTTAGGTCACTCCTTCGACGTGTTACACTTTTTTCCGTAGCAAATGATATATACCCTCGTCACACTGAAGTGAGGGTATAAAAAACATTCTCAGAGAAATCATACACGTGACTATGAACATGTTGGATAGATGGGCCAGAAGCAGCGGTTTGGACGTTAACCTAAACAAGACAGAATTGGTTCTCTTTACTGGGATGAATAAGGTCCCTCCTCGAATAAAAGGAACATATTCAGTCTTTTCTGAAGGTGCAAAATTTCTAGGAATAATTCTAGATAGGAAAATGTTATTCAGACTTAACGTACTGGAACGTGTAATGGAGGCCAACGTCGCCTTATATACCTGCAGGAAGGCTGTAGAGTCGCGTTGGGGCCTCTCACCTAGATGCCGTGGATATATATAGCAGTAGTTCGTTCAATACGTTTATACGGAATTGTGGTATGGTGGAAGGCAACTGACAATCTAACCATTACCAACCTACTATAAAAAGTTCAGAGAACGGGGCGTTAAGGACTACAGCGACAGAGTCTCTACAAGTCCTAATCCATACACTGCGGATTGATATTGTGGCTAGAGAGGTTGCAACCAGAACTGCATTAAGATTAAACTATCTATTAATGTGGAGGTACTAGAACTATGGCCACATGAGGATATCACACTATGTATAGTGTAATGGTAACCGACCGGGTGGACTATTTACCAACGGTGTGCACGTTTGAGAGGAATTTTGTCAAAAAAGTGCCTGCAAGAGAGGAATAGTTTGCAGAATACAAGGGAATATAAACTATCCACTTTTATACAGATGCTTCGAAGTGTTTCGAATGGGAAGGTTGGCTTCGGATTACACTGTAAATAACATAGTCTTGATACAGCACACAGACTACCAGATACCAGTAGTGTCTATCAAAACGAAATAATGGCAATATGGAAAGTTGTAAAGTGGCTGAGTCGCAAAATAGTGACCAACACTGTCGTTGTCATTTTCTTGGACAGTCGAGCTGCCATCAATTTTCTTCGATACTACATTCCTAAATTCACAAATAGCCCTCGACTGTCGCAGATCTCTCAACGAAATGGCCAAGCAGTTTAACATGTACTTCAAACGGGTCATAGGAATATCCTGGGGAACTGCAAAGACCTAAGAAGATCAATATATCTGCTCGCACTGAGGAGAGATTGCCTGATCGGCGAACACGCCAAGGGGTTGAGAATTGTGTACAATGACTTCTGCAGAAGCTGTTGTGAGCATTGAGCACCTGCATTGTTACGGTCCTGCAATGAGTAAACGACGTCTGGATATACTGGGGTCGGCCTTTCTAGGAAGTCCTGATAACTTTGAGTATCAAACATGATGGCTCTGATAAGCGGCAACTGCGCCCGTGGTATCACTAGGGACCTCTATAGGTCTATGTGAGCTGGTAAAACCGGCTGCCACCCTAACCTAACCTAAGGCGTTGTTCTGACCTTAAAACCGCCGGGAAGTATCGCCGCATAGAGGGAAATTGGAACCTGCTGTGCCTCCACAGCCCATCTGTGTGCCTCAAGAATCGCCGTCGACAGTGTTTTATGTTCGTCCATTTTTTGGCCTTGGGAGAGGCACATCCCGGAGTGTCTACTCCGAATTCTTCTGGTCCGTGCAGGGACCGAACAAAACCCCGGACTGCAATAATATTTCTGCTCTGTCTACGGGAACTTTATACATGGCAACTCAATAACAGTAAGGTGTACCCGATGTATGGAGTGGTTGCATCTTTGGGGTTGTTCTGGCCTCAGGAATTCCGGGGAGTATCGCCGCATAAGCCTGCTGTGCCTTCATACCTCTCAGTGTGCCTCAAGGATCGTAGTCGTCAGTGTCGTCCCCGTCATCAACGCCTTCGGTATAAGGGACACTGGCCCAATCTCCCCTACAGCAACAAGCACAGCAATCAACACCACAATTAACGCCACATATTTCTGTACCAACCCCCGAACATGCATATATAAGCGCTATATATAAGCGGAACAAATGGCTTGATCAATTGAAGGAGAGCAACATAAGTTCCGGTACGGTTAAGTCACTCGCGAATCCAGGCAGGAGATACAATCGAACTACAGGCAGTGTCATTTGGTGCCACCACTGTGACTGACCCGAAGAGGAGCACGCGTTATGGCGTTAACCGACAATTTATAAAGCACCCCGTGATTGACAGAGCGAAAAGGAGAGTAATGCGTCGTATTCATGCTATCCGAACTGAAAAGGTACCACCACAATTTACAGTTGGCGAAGTTGCAGATGTCATCCGTAGCGCCAAGTCATCCAAAGCGCTTGGTCCCGAGGGAATTTCTAGGTTGATGTTGAAGCAGTTGGACATGCAGCGACTTGGCCTGGAAAATGGACGGTGTGGTCCCACTACTGAAACCGGGAAAAGATGCGAGTAAAGGAGAATCGTACAGGCCTATCTCCCTTCTCTCGCCAGTAGCAAAGACACAGTATGCTTTAATCCTTTAATCCTCCCGAGCATCAATTACATGTGTGGGCGCCAGTCGTATGAGATTTTAAGAAAAAAGAAGACCAAACCCCGTAAAGAAAAAATAGGGAGTTTCCCGAGGTGGGGTGATATCTCCGGCACTGTGTAACCTCTAAATTTTTGCAATTCCACCACAACCTGACGGCGTTGAAATCGTATCGCTGATGACCTTATGATTCTGGCGTCGGGCTCCTTAATCGATGACATATGTGGAAGGCTGAATGACTACCTGCCTGAGATTGCCAATTTCTTCGCTGCAAGGAACCTGAAAATATCCACCACCAAATTATCGGCCACACTGTTTACTACATGGACAGCGCAAGTAAAGGAGCAACTCAATGTGATAGTCGATGGCACAAGAAATCCGACCACCAACTACCCTAAGGTTCTTGGTATCACATTTGATAGGCTCTTCAGGTCTAGCGAGCATGCACCAGCTATCTGCAATAAAATGAGAAGTAAGAACAAGGTCCTCAAGCCGCTAGCCGGCAGTACTTGGGAAGCAGACAAAGAAACCTTGTTGACCTCTTACAAAGCGATAGGTCGGTCTGTGGTAAACTATGCAGCACCAGTTTGGTCACCAATTATGAGCGAGACGCATTGAAAGAACATAGCGACCTACCAAAATGCCTCCCTGAGAACTGCGACAAGGTGCCTCCCTCCTCATGTCTTCTGTGGACCAACTAAATGAGGAGACGAAGGCCATACCCGTGCGACTACAGATTTGTTTGCTGTCGAAGTAGTATCTGCTTGGTTGCTACCGTCCCAGCCATCCCAGCCACCATCTTGTGGATAGGCTTTCACCTCCCAGGAAGATCAGGAAAGATCTTCATGATCGAGAGCGCGAGGGCCAACGCTACAAGAGATAACCTCTAGATCAAAGAGCTTACCAGTCAGGTCTGGCTGACATACACTTTGCCATAGTCGCTGAAGCCGTGAATAATTACAGATCCAATGTCGTGCTAAGAGATCACTCTCCACCAGTGGCCCCGGAGGAAGAGGAATTGTTTGGTACTCATGCACATTGTGCGTGGCGGCGTTGGTCGACGCATGTATTCACCCGGGTGTTTAGAGCACGGTGGGGTTAAGCCTAACGGCAGGAATCCAACTAAATCCAAATACCATCTGGGCATGGATTGATGGCAGCACGTCGAAAACATGTCCCGCTGGATCCAACGCCCCCACGCACAATGTGCATGGATCTTTGGATCCAACCAGTGGGTGCCGCCATCTTCCGTGGCCTGAAAACCGATACAGCAGAACTCACTACACAAGGCGAATAAAAACAACACCTAATGGACAACAAACACCTATACTGCTACTACAACAAGAATCTACTTAAGATATAGCCACAAAAAAATAGAGACAATATGTCTTCCTATTCTTCTCTAATAGGGCGGTGTATGGTACCAAATAGTCGGCCCCGCCCGCTTTTTGTCCTTCCTTACTGGTTTTTTTTACCCATTTGCTAAACCACCCTCGTTTGTTTCTGCACTGCTCTGCATTAAAATATTGTCTGTTTTCCAAATTTTCATGTATTTATGTTGTTTACTCGACCTGAGGTATTACAGTTTTGGTGTTTTCTCTCCACCTCCTTCCATGTAATTGTTGTCGTTTCCAAAGGACACACTCATACATATGCACTAGTGTGAATGTAGATTCCAGTATGGTTATGTCACTTTAGAATTTGCCATTGTCGTTATCCTTGTTGTCTGTTGGCCTCGTTATTGCCGATGTGTGTGTGTGTGTGCAGTCGTATTGTGTTGACAGTGCAAAAAACATGGCTTAAACATTCTGTTAACTCTTGAGTTTAGCCGATGTTACTGTTCCAACATTATTGCTATTCCTGCTGGTGGAATGGTTAGGAATAATACTGGTTGGTCCTGGAGCTGGTAGTATTATATTTTGATGTTCGTTTATCAAAATGTTGATGATACTGTTTTACCATTATGTCGCATATATGTACAACAAATAAACAGGCAAAACTAGAATGTTTTGGATGTAAGCAAATACACACACGAGTAACGACAGATACATGTAGTACCAGGATAAATTAGGGCAGTTCACTATTTATACTATTCTTTCAAACTGGCTATTTTTTTTTTTTGCAAAAAATATCTTGACTAAATATTAGATGATTTTAAAGAGAAAACACTATTTGGGGGACAATTTCTATATGTACAACAATAATTTGTATGAAGGTGCAAGAAGGAACGTAAATATATATATATGGGCCTAATCTACATCAGAGCAGGTTTCTCAAAAACTTCTATCTTTAAAATTTCATAAAGATCGATTCGAATATGAGCCTTCGGAATTTCTTAGATGTAAAATTTGGTTGTATATGTCGGTTAAGACCTGTCCGAGTTGGAATATGTTGAATTTTAAAATTTTGGTCAAACGGCCTTTTTTGCGCATACATATAACTGATTACGCTATGTAACAAATAAACACTTTTTGATAAATACATGAACTTGGCAGTATAGGTTCGATTCTACTAACAAGGGGTAGTATAACCTTATACTCGGTTTGGTGGAATTGGTGGCCAATTTTTGTATGGGCCTCCAAAGTTTCTGAAAATCAGTGGGTCCCTCGAAAAAGGTGTAATCAGCTTTTGTCCAACAACTAATTCAGCCTTGGCGATACCGCTTAACTATATTTGGCAATCATGTACCTAAGAAATGCTGAATAAATTTTCTTAACATTTTATCCGAAAAAAAAATGTTTCCTGTACTTTTCTTTGAAAAAGTGAAGGAGAAAAATATTTTTTTTCAGCATAACTTTCAGGACTCGTAATTTTTCACTAACAATATTTGGCAGAATTGTAGCCAAGGTAAATCTAAACAACTATTGTGAACATGTCAATACAATCTGAACGAGTCTAGGCATTATAAATAGCTCAAAAAGACCACATTGTAAAAATGTTAGTATTTCACTATTATGTAAGAAACATATTTTTTTTTGGTCTATGGTATTTTCAGCAACATTATAGAAAATGTTATGTCCAATATTTTTGTGGAACATAATAACCCTCTAACTCCCCCACATAACCGTAATTTTTGGCCCCATTTTAACAAATCGTAAAAAACACCCCTTAAAATGGGAGGGTGGGGATGAAATATTCTACAAAAATGTTGGCCATAAATGTTTACTATATGTGCTACAACAATACGTCGATTTTTTTAATTACATATTTTCCGCAGATGTAGCAGAAATTGTCGGGATCATATACACATTGAAAAGTTCTTTGCCTTTTACTCATACTTCGAAATATAAAATTTATCATAAAATTGTGAAATTACATAACTGATGTTCCTAAATCTTTTGCAAAACATCAAATTTATAATTGCTAAATGTGTATTGCTGGTTAGAAAAAAAGAAAGAAAATTATAAAAATCAATAAATTTTATATTTGAATGCTTATTATTTGTCCTGCTTTGGAAGCCAAAATTAATAACAGTCATCTAGAGCAGGCCTTCACAACCATACGGGGGACCGTTCCGATCTTCCAGGTGTGCCGTGAGTACATTTAATAAACATACATATTGCTATATTTTGTGGATTAATATTAACCAGTAAGGAAAGGCAGAAAGTCGGGCGGGGCCGACTATATAATACCCTACACCTCCCTAACAATGCGATAAGGGTTATTGCGATAATAATTTGGAATAGTTGGTAAATGGGTAAGAACATATATATGCGGATATATCTAATTCTGAACCGATAATCGCTAAATTAAGCAATATTCGTTCCTAAATTGAGAAACATCTTTCTGGAGAATTTTGTAATGATCGGAAGTAAAGTACAACTTCTATAGCGCTTTGTAACCAAATCAGGAGGAACATATGTATGGAGCTTATATATAAATCTGAATCGATTTTCCCTGAATACTCATTCATGTAAAATAGAAACCTCTTTCTGTCGAATTTCGTACTGATCGGATATAAAATACAGTCTCTACAGCGCTTGAATGTCAAATCGGTGCTAACATATATATGGGGGCTATATCTAAATCTGAACCGATTTTCTCCAAATTTGGCAGTATTCCTTCATATAATAAGATCCCTCTTTCTGCCGAATTTCGCACTGATTGGATATAAAATACAGTTTCTACAGCGCTTACATGTCAAATCGGGTGCAACATATATATGGGGGCTATATATGTAAATCTGAACCGATTTCCCCCAAATTTTTTATTGTATCTAAGTGTATAACGAGAATACTCTCTGTCAATTTTTGTACAAATCGGTTACAAAATGTTGCTTATACAGTGCATATATGCCAAATCGGAGGTACATATATATGGGGGCTATATGTAAATCTGAACCGATTTTAACCAAATTTAATCAATAGGGATCGTCCTTAGGCCTAAAAAAAGATATGTGCAAAGTTTCGTTGAGATCGGACCATAATTGCGACCTGTACTTTGATTACAAGAATACGTCTACAGACAGACGGACAGACAGACGGACATAGCTAAATCGACTCAGAAAGTGATTACAAGTCGATCGGTATAATAAACAATGGGTCTACCTCTTCTCCTTTTGGGTGTTACAAACAAATGCACAAGGTCATAATACCCTGTACCACAGTGTGGTGTAGGGTATAAAAATCTTTTAATAGATAATTTTTATGGGGATTTAAAAATGTCTGAAAATTACTTCACAGATCTTATGAAAAAGTTATAAATTAATAGTTTCTAATTGAAAATTCCATAGAAATTGTTTTTTTTTTGGAAAATTTAATATAAATCGATTTTTTTTTTTGAAAATTTCATAGAAATTGCAATTTTATTGAAAATTACGATTTTATTGAGAATTTCATAGAAATTAAAATTTCCTTCCAAATTTCATTAAAATTGGTATTTATTGTAAATTTAATGGAAGTTACATTTTTATAGAAAATTAATCAAATAGAAATCAAAATTTTACAGACATTTTTTTGAAATTGATATTTTTTAAAAGTTTCGTCGAAAAATGAATTTTCAATAAATTTGTTGATTTATTGTTGATTTATATTTTATGAAAATATTGTCGAAAATGATTTTTTTTGGAAAATGTAATTTTTTCTAGAAAATTATTATAAAGCCAACGACCTACAATCCGGACACAGGCCAATGTTCAGAAGCCATCTTCCATTAAACGACACATCGATCTTTAATCCCTTCGGTGGCCCTTAATCTGTTAATTAACTTTTAATCCGTTCAGTGGCCCTTAATCCGATCATTGACCTTAAACCTCCCATTTCAACCATTAAAATTTCAAAAAAAAATCTGGAATTCATTTAAAAAATGCAATTTCCACGAAATTTAAAAAAAAATAAGAAAAATTCTTAGAAAAAAAATTTGAAGAACAATTCTGGATTTTTTTAGAAAAATTTAATTATCATGACATTTTCTGTAAAATTGCAATTTTCATTACATTTCCAAAAAAAATATAATCTCATCGAAATTTTGGAAAAAAAAATATTTTCCAAGAAATTTTGTAGAGAAATGCAATTTCGATTAAATTTTCTTAATAACGAAATGTCAATAAAATTTTGCAAAAAAATTAAATTTTAAGGAAATGTTCAAGGAATGATACAATTTAAACGAAATTTTGCAGAACAATGCAATTTCCAGTAAATTTCAGATACAGGGGGCGAACGATTTGTCCACCAACTAATAGCCATCTACGAGTAGAATAAATCCTTCAGATATCAGACCGTCCAAGGCTAAACTGTATAACATCAATGTTTGACTTGTTTAAATCCTCATACAATTTTTCAAAAAGGGACTAAATTGATCTCTAAAATGTGGGTTTTTCATTCAGCGTTTTCGACGACGCCCAGTGAAATTTTTGGGGAACATATTTGTAGAATAAGATTGGCAGTTATTTTTTACATTTTTAGTTCTTCTTGAAATAATTACAAAAATTATCACTTAGAATTAAAAATATAGTGATCGAAAAAACATTCGTCATATATTTACGGACAGAATTTTTACGATGCACACAAGTTTCAAGTTTCAGGTTTATTGAGTCTTTTTTTTTTCATACAAATTTTGGAATCATAATAACAGAAACACTTAAAACTATGATATATTGTTTTAATATTCATAAATTTTGTACAGCATCTTGCTTATTATTTATTATTGATGACATATATGTTTACCATAAAAGTTATGTTCGTGTTTGCTCCCGACACTTCAGTAATTTGAGAGCATGTCTCGTGTGAAGATTTTTGAAGATTTTTGTTTTATTAATTTTTTTTTAATATCCAATTATTTCTAAAAATTTGACATTTTCTACAAACATTTCTCTAGTAATAATAAAATTACCCTGTGTGGGGGCGTAATATAAAAATTAGTCCTGGGGCGCCAGGCCTCCTAGATCAGGCTCTGGTTACACTATGCAATAAAAAAAATTGTTTTTCCTAGACCTAAAAAATATTTTTCTGTGTAGTTTGAGGCATATTATTATTATTTTTTTAAAAAAATTCTTTAAAATTCCAATTTACACTATGCAAAAATTTTTTTTTGTGTCCTAGCCACAACTATATTATGAAAACGAAACAAAAAAAAATTTTATGGTAAAGTTTTTGTTATGTATGTTTCTTTAAAATTCCAATTTTCATGGAAGATACCTTTAGTATTTGGACAATATTTTTTGAAGTATAAATATGATAGAGCCAAAATTTCCATTAAATTTTCCGGGCTATAAGTGTTGTGAATGTCATTTTCACTTATAAAATTAGAAAAAAAATAATTTTTTGTCAAAAATATCGATTTTTTCTCATACGAAAACACGCATAACAATAGAAAATAACAATAGAAAAAAATGAAAATTTTTTTTATTCTTTTGTCTGAAAGCTTGAAATCTAACGAAAACGCAAAGACTATTTGAAGAAAATCGATAGATAAATGAAGATATTATAGCCCTTTTTGTAAAAGTAAGAGAATTTTATAAAATTGCGTTTTTTTGCAATTTTTGTTTAAAAAGCGTTTTTATTTGATATTTGCATTAACAATTTGTTTATTTACATTTGTACATATTTGTTTATTATATGTAGATGCTTAATTAGAAGTGATTGTGAGATCTATTTTGGCGCTTGTAGAATTCGCAATCGGTGTCTCTAATGAGGAACCAAATATAATCTCCCATCATTATTTCATCCCTGTGCCCTTGGTAACGCCGGTCGATGGTCTTCATTTATTTGGTGAAGCCTTTCGCCATGTTCATCACTTACGTCGGCAAGATTCTCGGGGAAAAAGTTTAAATGAGAATGCAAGAAATTAATTTTGAGGGACATGTTTACACCTGTTGGAATATATAAAGCGAAAAATAAGTTACAAGAATAAATATAGATAGTTAAATGAATATATATAAAATAATTTTCTTAATAATAATAATTTTTTAACAAGCCATTAATCATTGTTTCATATTGCGGGCTTTTATTGGATCCAAGGAAATTTAAGAAATTACAGACTCAGATGACCTCCATGCTGAAATATAATATATATTATATATTCCTAACCCACCACGCTAGAAAGCTGTATTTTTGGCACATTTCATACCCATAGTACCTCTGCAACTCCTCCAATTTCTGACGCGATCGGAATAAAATTTAAAAATGTGGGCCTTTTTATGTACTTTTCCCCATATAAAATATGTTTCAATAATTCTCCATGTGAATCGTAAATACCCCTAATGAAAGATAAATTGGGTTTATTTCACTTTTATGTATTTTTTGGCAGATTTTTGAACTGTCTATAAGTGAGGCTGTTGCACGCCTCAGTCTGTGCATAAATGTGTGTCTCTGTTTATATGTATGTGTGAAATGAACTGTGTTGTTGTCAATTAGTCGTCGGTGTGTGCTCGAGACCCATATAAATTTTTCATATTCAACATAGTGCCTCTTCATATTACTCTCCTCTACCACATTTATTTACAATTTACAAATGTTTCTAAAGCCAACAAATGGACACAGTTTGCCATAGACTCGTCGTATGTATACGAATATTCGTCCTGTCCAAATTTACATGCAATACTTTCGGTGTTTCTCTGCCATTTCCGCTTAAACATAATTTGTGCTTATCTATGCAATATGGACGAGTGGATGGGAGCAAATAAGCAACAGAGTTACCATTGAAATTTGGAAACTTCCAAAAGTCATATTCACAACAAACATATAATTTGGGTTGTTAGCTGAAATTATGAATTATATTTCTACTTAAAAACATAAAAGTTTTGTATATGGAAAATCAAAATTAACGTTATAAAAATTAGGTATCAAATATCTGGCAATCCTTTTTGTACTCTACATCACATTGTACGTTGGAGAAGTGTAATAGTTCCATGGCATCTTTTGTACTTCTTCAAGTTATTTATTGACCTTTTAAACTTTTGGTTGTAATATCTCTAAATTTGTAAGTTAGAGAATTATTGCCAAAAACTGTTTTGAGCCGTTGTGCTGTACTGGAAATACAATTTGGTAAATCTGAGAGTTTGTTCTACAAACGAAAGTCACCCAGGAATTTTTTTATTTTATTTACCATAGATCGCATGAGTAACATAAATGTATGTTCATTATTCATACGACCCATAGTACTCCATATATCGTTCATTCCATGTCATAGCGAAGGATTTTTCAAAAAAAAAATAATGTTCAGATTATCTTGAAAATTTGTATAAGCGTTTTACTATGGAAATGAATCATCTTATAGTTGGCGAGAAAAAAAAACCAAATATTTTTTCGGTGCTATAAACATCTGAAATCTGAAAAATTTTTAAAATATTAGAAATGCTGTATTTTGGAAGTTAAGTATTGGGCAAACGCGAGGACGGAATTTTACAAATGAAAGCTCGTTTGTAAGTTCGTGACTTGTACGGGTGTTTTTTTAAACATGGGGGTTTCAATCTGGAAATACTTTTTTCGGAATTGGTCTTTTTGACAGCTGTCACTTGATTAATGCTCAGTTTGGTTTGCCATTTCATAATGAATAGAATATAACTCCGGAAAAACGTTACAAATCGTCCCAAAACGAGATGGCCACCGATCCCGATTTTCTCAAGAAAATTTTGTTCAGCGATGAACCTCACTTTTGGATGAATGACAATTGTCGCATTTGGGGTAATGATAATCCACAAGTCTTTGTTCAGACGCCGTTACACCCACAACAAGTCACTGTTTGGTGTGCTCTATGGGCAGAGGGAATCATTGGTCCACATTTCTTCAAAAAGGAAGCCGGCCATAATGTTACAGTCAATGGGGAACGCTATAGAGCCATGATTAATGACTTTTTCGTGTCTGAATTGGAAGATGTTGATGTGGACGACCTTTGGTTCCAACAAGACGGCACTACATGCCATACAGCCAACGAACCAATCAATTTATTGAAGGAAACTTTTGGTGAGCGCATTATCTCGCGGCGTGGTCCTGTGGCGTGGCCTCCAAGATCGTGCGATTTAACACAGCTGGACTATTTTTGTGGGGTTATGTAAAGTCGCTTGTCTACGAAGATAAGCGCGACACGATTGACGCCTTGGAAGAGAATATTGGGCGCGTTATTGCTGACATACAGCCCCAAATCCTGCAAAAAGAGGTCGAAAATTGGGCATCTCGGCTGGAATTTTTAAAACATAATGGCAAGCCCTTCTAAAGCTAAATTCTTCCAATGAGAAAATATTTTTATTTGTTTTCAACTATATTTTGTTGATTTTTTTTACATTTTTTTTTAATTTATTGAAGATTTTCAGTTATTATAATGTAACTTCTGAACCAAAGTCGTCCCCACTGTTTAAGATAAAATTAAAATTTTTTATGAAATGGGCACGACAAATGCTTTAAGAAACAATATTTTCTATTTGTAGCATAAAAATTAACTTCAAAAAACCATTACAGAGGAAAAAAATCATACAGAGAAAATCAATCATGACGCCCCCTGCCTCCAGTTTTCATTTAATTTTTATACCCTACACCACACTGTTGTACAGGGTATTATGACTTTGTGCATAATTGGTCAAATACCGTCTGTCTGTCCATGTATTCTTGTAATCAAAGTGCAGGTCATATTTATGGTCCGATTGTGATGAAATTTAGCATAGTGCTCTTTTTTGGCCCAAGGACGATCCCTATTGAAATTGGTTAAAATCGGTTCAGATTTGGATATTGTCCCCATTTATATGTTTCACCCGATTTGACATGCAAGCGCCGTAGAAACCACATTTTACATCCGATCTTTATGAAATTCGGCAGAGAGAGTTTTATTATTACGTGAATGAACACTACCGAATTCGGAGAAAATCCGATCAGATTTATATATAGCCCCCATATATATGTTTCACCCGATTTGGCATGTAAGCGCTGTAGGAACTGTATTTTAAATCAGATCAGTACGAAATTTAACAGAGAGAGTTCTCTTATTACACGAATAAAGTCGGGGAAAATCGGTTCAGATTTAGATATAGCCACCATATATATGTTTCACACGATTTAACATTTAAGCGCTGTAGAAATCGTGTTTTATATCCGATCCGTACGAAATTTAACAGAGAGAGTTCTCTTGTTACATGAATAAACACTGCCAAATTTGGTTAAAATCGGTTCAGATTTAGATATAGCCCCCATATATATGTTAGCCCCGATTTGACATGTAAGCGCTGTAAAAACTTTATTATATATCCGATCAGTATGAAATTCGGCAGGAAAAGGTTTCTTATTACATGAATGAACTCTGTTAAATTTGGAAGAAATCGGTTCAGATTTAGATATAGCCCCCATATATACATTACCCCCGATTTGACATATAAGCGCTGTAAAAATGTTATTTTATATCCGATCAGTGCGAAATTCGGCAAAGAGAGGTTTCTTATTACATGAAGGAATACTGCTAAATTCGGAGAAAATCGGTTCAGATTTAGATATAGCCCCCATATATACATTACCCCCGATTTGACATATAAGCGCTGTAAAAATGTTATTTTATATCCGATCAGTGCGAAATTCGGCAAAGAGAGGTTTCTTATTACATGAAGGAATACTGCTAAATTCGGAGAAAATTGGTTCAGATTCAGATATAGCCCCCATATATACGTTACCCCCGATTTGACATGTAAGCGCTGTAAAAACTGTATTTTACATCCGATCAGTGCAAAATTTGGCAGAAAGAGGTTTCTTATTACATGAAGGAATACTGCTAAATTCGGAGCAAATCGGTTCAGATTTAGATATAGCCCCGATATATACGTTACACCCGATTTGATTTGTAAGCGCTGTAAAAATGTTATTTTATATCCGATCAGTATGAAATTCGGCAGAGAGAGGTTTCTTATTATATGAATGAACACTGTTAAATTTGGAAGAAATCGGTTCATTTTTAGATATAGCCCCCATATATACGTTACCCCCGATTTGACATGTAGGCGCTGTAGATACTGTATTTTATATGCGATCAGTACGAAATGCGGCAGAAGGAGGTCTTTTTACATGAATGAGTATTCAGGGAAGATCGGTTCAGATTTATATTGATTGTTCCTCCTGATTTGGTATCAAACCGCTATAGAAGATGTATTTTACTTCCGATCATTAAAATTTTCCAGAAAGATGTTTCTCAATTTAGGAACGAATATTGCTTAATTCAGCGATTATCGTTTCAGAATTAGATAATATGTTTCTACCCATTTACCAATTATTCCAAATTATTATGGTAATGACCCTTATCGCATTGTTAGGGAGGTGTAGGGTATTATATAGTCGGCCCCGCCCGACTTTCTGCCTTTCCTTACTGGTTTGTTTTAATTAAATTATTTTGGTACAGCAAGATCCATTTGTGTGGGAGGTACCAAAAGGGGCGTGCCAATAACGCCCATTTTTCTCTGGACTCTAGGTACTATAAAAGCATTACATATTTTGTTTTTGTACTCAGGCTCAAGATCGTTATTGTTGTTTTCAGTATATGAAAACAACTTTGTTAAAAATTAAAGAAGAAGTAAGTGACATGTATTGGGGGCGGTTGTAATGGTTGGATAGACAGATCTGTTTCGGGAGCCACCCAACTCCCATTATCAATATCCTTATTACAACGATTACTTCAGTCGAAATTATTAAATATATACGCACAGCCAAGTATCATTAAACGAGAACTGTTTCAGTAATCATCATCCCTCGTACATGCACCAACTTCCACTCTCGTGAGTCTTTACAATGTAAAGAATTCACACGAATGTTTTGCTGTAGTTGACTATGCAACAACAACGTATTTGGTCGTGCCCTACCTTTGTTAATTAAATGACCCTAATTAAAATGACCCAAAACGGATATCCGCCGAACATACTTAGGGTCTTAGGTCACTCCTTCGATGTGTTACACTTTTGGCTCGTAGCAAATGATATGTACCCTCCTCTTATGGTGAGGGGATAATTACCGTTATGTGGGGAGCTAGAGGGTTAATATGCTCCACAAAAATATTGGTCAAATACACTATGTAAGAAAATTTTTGTAACATTTTCTGGAGCAATATTGTGTCCTAAACACGGAAAAAATATATAAAAAATTATGTATGGTAATCTTTTTTTAAAATTCATTTTTTTATTGGAAGATGTCTTTAGTATTTCGACCATATGTATATACATTATAAAGTATGTACTTTATAAAGCCGGGATAAAGGTTAAATTAAACGAAATTATGAGGACTACAAATTTTAGTGGAACAGAACTTGAGTAACTGTAAGTACAATATTCAGTTTTTTTTTTCAAAAATATCGTTTTTATTCTGGCAAGAAAAAACCATAAAAGAGAGAAAAAAATTGCCAAAAAATTGGTTGTTCCAATTTTCCAAAGCTAGGATCCTAGCGAAGAAAATAATTCCTATTTGAAGAAAATCTATGGATAACTGCATAAATTACAGCAAATTTGGTAGAAATAAGAGAATTTCAACATAATCCGGTTTATAAACCCCCAATATTGTGAACAAAGGTAAATAAATATATGATACGCTGTGGGCCAAGAGTGTATCACATCGATGGAGTGACCTATGAGACTCTAAGAATATTTGGCGTAAATCCGATTTGGGCCATTTTAAGTCTGTCTGGCATAAGGTCTGTCCATCTCAGCATAAGGTCAAAGATGGACCATTTCGGTCCACACCTTCGAGTACCTCCCTCACGAAGGGTCAACATTTTGTCAAATATTGATTATCTCATATCTTGAATACTACTTTCTTTCACAATCTTTCACAATTCCACACACAATATTAGTTTCTTGGTCGTTATCGTCTTGAGAAAAATGGGCGAAGTTGCAACGCCCCTTTTGGTACCTCCCATACAAACGGACCATTTTGCATAGTTTAGGTTAGGTTATTGGAGGATGACTCCGGAGCCCGTCCGGCTTCCAAACTAGACTATGATTAAACCATTGTTATTCCTCATTGCATACAAAATTAACGGGTTATAACTTCGATTCCTGCAGATACTCGTACAAACACTTAAAATTTTGTATAATGTAATGCTTTCATAGTACCCGTATTATATAAAAATGGGCGTTATTACAACGCCCCTTTTGGTACCTCCCAAAAAAAATGGCCAAAATAAAAATACATATTTTTTAATTTCCTTATTTTTATTTTTACAATATTGGTCATAATTTATATATTTATCCACATACTTTTTTTTAAAAAGCATTGTTTTCTTCGTGAATTTCCTTATTTTTACAATAGGCATGTTTTCGTTACAAGCACTTTGCAACGAAAACAACTGACTTCCACTAACTGGCGCATAAACAGTAAGTGGCGGATTTCCTCTATCTGGTAGCAATTGTGTCATGAGTTGCAAAGAAAGAACGGTGCGAAACACAAAAAATTCGTGATATCTATATATATAAAATAGAGTGTCTGTTTGTGGGTTTGTTTGTTTGTTTGTTTGTTTGTTCCGTATAGACGTCTAAACGGCTTGACCGATCATCTTGAATTTTCACAGAATGTACATGTGTAGGGGGTGCTGAAAATAGGGTACTTGAATTTTCGATATATCAAGTGGGCGTGGACCCGCCCATATGGGTCAAATTTTGGTATTGAGAAACGAGATTGGTCAACAAATGGGCGGGATCGGCCCAATGGACGTTGCCCCGCCTATACGAGTATAAGCCAAATTTTGAGTCATATCTTGCACATTTTTTTAGCGAGAGTGCTGTAATTTTATGCATATGGATCTGGTGATAGTCTACGTGAATGGTCCAAAAAGGGTTGGGATCGGACCAATGGGCGTGGCCCCACCCTTATAAGCAAATTTCTGAAATTGAAATAGCTTGAACAATTTGTTAGCGAGAGTGTTGTAATTTTGTAAATATACATTTGATGGCAGTTTACGTAATTGGTTAAAAAATGGACGGAATCGGAAATCTGAAGTCTGGGGCAACGAAGTGGACCGGGTCCAGCTAGTGTATTTATAAAACATAAATTTACTCTTCTATGTTCAATTGTTTACACTCTTTTTTGAAAATATTAAAATAATTTTCCATTTTTGTTCTTCTTCTTCCCGTTAATTCACAATAATTGACAACAATCCCTCCAAAAATGAGATGCCGTACTGCGATGCCCAATCTGGCAACACCATGCTCGAATAAGACACGAACACAAGCACCAAACTTCATCGGGAACTAATAATGCTTAAAAGGGCTTAGCTCCCCATACAAACTAAGCAAGAATGGTGTAACGAAAACACGCCTATTATGGGGCATAATTTATACATCGTTAGGATGCTAGCTTTAAAAACAAAATACATTATTGCAAAATATTGTTAAGCGGTATCACCAAGTCTGAATTAGCTGTTGGGCAAAAACTGATGACACTTTCGAGGGCCCACTAATTTTCAGAATCTTTTGTGACCCATAAAAAATGGGTAACCAGTTTCGCCAAACCGAATATAGGGTTATTCTACCCTTAGGTAGTAGAATCAAACCCAAGCCCGTGTATATTTTTCAATGTCGCAGTTGTGACAAAATGAATATAACCCCATCCTATGGTGGAGGGTATAAAAGTAGCTCATGTAGGCCCATGTTTCGAAATCACCACCATATAAAGGTTCCTTCGAAAGTGACTTCTACACTTCCTAAAGATCAAATTTTTAACCGATTTGGATTACGTTTTTTGTTTTATATTTTAATATAGAAAAAATTATTCCTAGTGAAAATGAGAAACACCGGTTCATGTTTTCATATAGCTCTCGTATAGTGATCACATCCGATTAGATTAATTTGTTTTCCATTTTTTAATTACGATTTTTAAAAAAATATATAAATCAGTTTGTTTTTCTTCATTTTTTGAAGGATTTTAGAAATTGACAAAAAACAAGAGCAGGGGATGGAATGAAGTCGACTCTACTATAGGCACTTACAAACATTCCGTAGTTGCATTAGTTGTTCATTCTGTGTCTGTGGTATTTGCTGAACAGTACGATGAGTATCCACATTGTTGATGACAAACTGTCTAAATATATTTGTTGATAATTTAACAAATATTCGTCCGGTTGATAATGAGTACATACGAGTACTCGTATGTATGTATACTATGTAATGTATACAGCTGCATAAGGATCTACCATAAGCAGATTTGTACAATAGCACAAACATACAATCAGGATTCGGGATATTCACTGGATGCTGGATAGTTGTTGGTCTGTTCGCCTGTCTGTCGTTAGTTAGTATTTTGGGTAATTGTCTAATTAGTAAAAGTGATCTCAATTACAACTCGTCTATTTACAAATAAATGTATGCAAATGTTTTTTGTTGTACAATAAAATGTTAGGAATATACATTTGTTAGAAAGTGTTGTATCAATTTCAGTTATATGGGTTTTGACAATAATGTCAAAATAAGCTTTTTTTTCTAAAATTAGGAAAAAAAAGGTGTTGCATATGATTCAGTGGACCCAAATGTGAGATAAGAAGTGGTTTTTCAAAATTCATGCTTTTAGCAGCACTGAACACTAACAATTATAATGGTACAGTGGGGCAAAAAAGTGTTAAGTAGATAAAGTGTGGCCAAATTATTACATGTGGTAAGTGGGGGGAAAATAGTGGAATAAAAAGTGGTAAATATGGTAGACTGCTGCATAAAGGGTTGAATGTGGTTCTAGAGTGTGAAGGTATCTCCTACAATATAAACCATAGCTAAGAATTTTTTTTAAATCGTGGGGGAAAATAATTTATATAAGGTACGGTTTGGTAAAAAGTTAAACATGGCACAGATAGGTGGCACTGTGAGTCAAAAACGTTTACATATTGTACAGTGGTGCAAAATTAGTTAATTATGCCACATAGGGCAAATGGGTTAAATGTGGTACAATGGAGCGATTCGCTTTAGCTTTTTAAATTCGTACCTTTATAGACACATTGGAACAAATATGGTTTTATATTGTAGCAGGGTGTAAATGTAGCTATTGGAACATAAACTAGGGGATAAAAGCTAACATATGATAAAAAATAGTTTTTCAACATTCAGAGGTACATCGGGGAAAGGGATAATTATTGGATAATGCAGTTGGATAGGGATAATTACTGTACCATGATGTCAGGGTAATTCTTGGAACATATACAAGAAATGAAACGGAAGTATTTTATCGTATGAAAGTACTCAAATCTACTTAATTTTGCACCATATGTAATAATCACGTAATTTTGAAAGAAAGAGGTATAACTATTTACAGTACCCTAAACAGAAAATAAATAATGGATGGGGCTGCGAAGCGCACCAGGTTAACGCTAGTAAAAAACAAGTAAGAAAGTTTCAATCGGGTAAACAGACTAAGGTATACCCTTACTTTCTGAGTAATGTAATATATAACATTACACTAATTAATCTGTAAATTTGTGTGGGAGGCTCCAGAAGGGGTTTAACAAATAGACCTATTTTTCGAACTATAAGCGTTTATGTGCACTGGTATATTACCGCTACGAGCTATTAAATTTTGGTATGATTTGGGCACTTTGTGTGAGAGGTACAAAAAGGGGCGTGGTAACAACGTCCACATTTTACAGAACTATAGGCACTATAACAGCAACAATTTCAAGTATTTGTATGAATTTTATTTATATGTATTTCGTCCGATTTGGCCCTTTAGCGCTATAGAAGCTCTATTTTACACCCAATTGTTTTGAAATTTAGCATGGCAGAGTTTATTAATCTATGGACCAACATTGCCGAATTTGAAGAAAATCGGTTCAGATTTAGATATAGCTTCCATATAACGGGTGATCCAAGTAGAGATACTTTTTTCAATAGCCTTTGTTGACAGATAACGTGTGAGTCGTGTCATGCTGTCATGTTATTTTTGTTAAGTATTGTTTGGAATTTCATCATGGAAAGACTTACGCCTGAACAACGTTTACAAATCGTTCAACTTTATTACGAAAATTCAAATTCGTGCACTTCCTCAAATTATGGCCAACATAATAGGCCTACTGAGCGTACTATTCGCAACACCATCACCCATCTTGAGACCCAGCATTCATTTTTGGATAATATTCGACCGAAAAGACCACGTCCAGCACGCAGTGAAGAAAATGTAGCGTCCGTAGCTGAGAGTGTACACGAGCCGTGGCGAGTCGATTCGGCCCCGTTCGCATCAACTCGGTCTGACGTATGGAACGACTTGGCGCATTTTACGTCGAGATCCTAAATTTAAAGCATACAAAATACAGCTTGTGCAAGAACTGAAGCCGCCCGACCTTCCCAAGCGACATCGCTTCGCTCTATGGGCTCGTGAAAGGTTCCAAGAAGATCCGACGTTTTCTAGCCAAATTTTGTTCAGCGATGAGCACCATTTCTGGCTCAATGGGACGAAGAGCAAACTGAAGAGATTAAAGAGCTGCCAGTTCATCCAGAAATAACAACGGTTTGGTGTGGTTTGTGGGCCGGTGGGATCATCGGTCCATATTTCTTCAAAAATGATATCGGTGAGAGCGTAACCGTTAATGGCGACCGTTATCGTGCCATGACAACCGCCTATTTGATGCCTGAAATTGAAGCTCGTGATCTCGGCGACATTTGTTTTCAACAAGACGGCGCCACTTTCCACACATCGCATCAATCAATGGATTTATTGAGAGAACACTTCGTTGAGCAGATAATTTCACGTTTTGGGCCGGTCGATTAGCCACCAAGATCGTGTGATACCACACCGTTAGACTTTTTCCTGTGGGGTATGTAAAGTCTAAAGTTTATGCGGACAAACCCGCTTCGATTGGAGCAAAACATCACGAGTGTCTTTCGCCAGTTACCAGTCGAAATGCTTGAACGAGTCATCGAAAGTTGGACTCAAAGGATGGACCATAGGAGACGTAGCCGCGCCAACATTTGATAGACATAATCTTCAAAAAATAAATGCCAAAGAATGTTCTTTCAAATGATAATAAACATTCCCCATTCAATTTGAATTTTCTGTGTTTTTATATTTAAAAAAATAGGGAACCTCGAAATGGATCATGCTATCTATATACGTCTCGTCCGATTTGGCTTCTCAGGGATATAGAAGGTGTATTTTATACCAGAGCGAGGTAAAAATTGGCAGAGACATGTATGTTTACCCATTTATACAGACTACTAAATTTAGTGAAAATCGGTTATGATTTAGATATAGCGCCGATTTGGGTTATAAGGGTTATAGAAGGTGTGTGTACTTTACGCCAGATCGAGGTAAAAATTGGCAGAGACTAATTTCTTTACCCATTAAAAAAACTTAAATTAAGTGGAAATCGGTTCAGATTTAGTTATAGCTTCCATATGTATTCGTTCCTTCCGATATGGATTCTAAGGCCTATAGGAGGAGTATTTTACACCAGATCGAGGTAAAAATTGGCAGAGACAGGTTTATTAACACATTATTAAAGTCTACTAAATTTAGTAAAAATCGATTCAGTTTTAGATATAGCCCCCATATACATATATATATATAGCTATATAGCACTAGATGTAATCATTTCGGTTATCCATTTAAGGATTGGCGAAGCTAAATTTTCGAAACGATTCTTATGCAATTTAAAAATAAGTGATTTCTTGATCCATTGGCTGATAGTAAAGGGAGGGCCATTTAAAATTTTAAATGTTAACTACCGATTACATTGACTTGTGATTTGAGCCCTTTGGACTATTTTCTGTGCGGAGTTATTAATATTATGTTACACAAAGCATCCAGAGACAATTGAAGCGTTGAAACATAAAATCGAAGTTTGCCATTGAAGAGAATCGACCCGAAAAAATCGAAAATGTACTGAAGAATTGGGTTGATCGGATGAGGTACTGCCGAGCCTCATTATTATGGCTAAATAACAAAGTTCAACCTTACCAATAAAACCAGAAATTTAAAAAATTATCAGTACTTTTTTATAGCTGATTCAAATTTTAGATGGCCCACCCTGTAAGAGTTTCAAGATATTCGTTTAAAATTTAGATCAAATATCGATACCTCCATTCTAAACTATGCTAAGTGCAAAAAGGTAGTTTTTCAGCAGAGGCGATGCGAAAGTTTGATGTTTTTTTAAATTTGTGTGGAATTCCTTTATAGTGCAAATCGAATGACCTGTACTGTTTTGGGAATAAATTTTGATTTGGGTGGACGGGTAAACACCAAATTTTGACTTAAAAAAATGTGGAATATTTAGAAATTAAAAATAAAATCTCCCTAAAACTATGCTAAGTCGACTTAGCATGTTTTAGAATGGAGGTATTGATATATGCGTGCTTATTTTGCTCCATCATGATGGTATAGGTTATCATATAGTCGGCTCCGCCCAAATTTTGTCGTTTCTTACTGTTTTTCTCTCAATGTTTGCGATTTTCGTTATGTGTAATTTAAACCACAATTATATCCGTTACGTACCACTTTCTGAATTTCAATTGATACACTTTTCGGTTTGTTTATTCATTTATTTATAAAGCAAGTTCTTAGAGTACTGCTTGCCCACATCCACAACAGAGTAAAAATCTATCTTTATTCACTAAAATCGTTTTTATTGAAAAGTTTATGATAAGTAGTATTTCGAAAACGTCCATTAAAATCCTTTTTAAACCACACACACACTCGAAAATTCAAAAATGTCTGGCATATTTGGTATCCTCCAAATGCTTCAACAAATCTCTGAGAGTGCAGCATTTTTGATATTCCAACTTTCAAACTCATATCCATTCCACATCCATATACATTAATGTACATACATACATTATTTATGAGAATTGTGATGTTGAAAAATTTTGTTTTGACGGATATTGATGTATTGCCACATTGCTGTGTTATATGTGGTCCATTTACTAAAGGATACGGCAACAACAACAGAAACAATATCAAACCAAAAATAGTAATGGATGAGCCGTAGATCGCATAATACAGATGGATATTTTTGGATTTTTAGAGAAAAGTCAGTTTATTGGGTCAGAAGTACTCGATTGCCAACAACAACAACAAATGGAGTTTATTGAAACGAATATAAACAAAATCTGGTTATATGTATATTTCAACGTATGTATTTCCAGTCCTGTCTGTTTGAAACATGTTCCTAAGAATGTTTATTGTAAACTTGTAACGAGTTAAGTTAGAGTGAAACAAACACATTTACTGTGACTCAGAGCTTACAAATAAATAACACTATGCAACAAATGAACACTTTTTTTTGAAAAATACACGGACTTGACAGTATAGGTTCCATTCTACTACCAAAGGGTAGTATAACCCTATACTCGTTTTGGTGTAATTGGTGACCAATTTTATGTATGCGTCTCAAGAGTTTCTGAAAATCAGTGGGTCCCTCGAAAAAGGTGTCATCAGCTTTTGTCCAACAACTAATTCAGACTTGGTGATACCGCTTACCTATATTTGGTAACAATGTAGCTAAGAATATGGCGAACAAAGTTCGTTAACATTTTATGCGAAAAAATTGCCCCCAATTTTTTTAAAGTAAATGAAAAAATATTGTTTTCACTTTTTCCAGCATAACTTCCAGGGACTCGTAATTTTTCACTAACAATATGTGGCAAAATTGTAGCCACGGTAAATCTGAACAACTTTTGTGAACATATCAATACAATCTGAATGTGTCTAGGCACTCTAAATATCTCAAAAAGACCACATTGTACCTCATAAATGTTAGTATTTCACCATTTTGTAACTCTAAAGCAATAATATTTTTTTGGTGTAGGGTAGGTTCTGCAGCTTTGTCGAAAGTATTAAGGCGATTATTTTTGTGGAACATATTAACCCTCTAGCTTCCCCAAATAACTGTAATTTTTGGGCTTTGGTGTGTTCTGACACATGCAGTAAAATTTTATGGCCAACATTGTAGAACATTTCATGCCCGCCCTCCCCATTTTCAGCGGTTTTTTTTACGATTTGTTTAAGTAGGGCCAAAACTTACAGTTATGTGGGGGACCTAGAGGGTTAATATGTTCCATTGGAGGGACCAATGACGTCTTTGGAGCATTTCTTTAATTTTATGAAAATTTTTTTCAGTGTAGTTACTTTAATATGCCATTATGTATGTAAATATTGACAATTTTATTCTGGAAGCATTTATTTAATTTAAGATTGTTTATCTGAGGAAGCCGTTCACAAAATTATTCAATATTTTAAAGAATAATATATCAATATATATCTATGCGGTATTTTTGATGACATTTTTGGCGAAGATGATAATATTATTTTAGAAGTCATCGAAGGAAACTCGTTAAAAGGAAACAATACAGTACAATACGTTTGACATACAGAAGTTTTCCCTACTGAGTCTTAAACTTTTTCTCACCATATTTGTAATCTACGCAAAATTCCCTTTAATTTGATGGGTCGTATGATATATCGACCAAAAACCCATTTTTCAAGATCTTCTAGGGGGCTGTGTTGAGGGATCTTGAAACAATTCCTCCCAAATTTGTACACACATCTACTCACAGCCGATTGGATCTAAATTGAAAGTTTTTCTTAACTATGACCAAATACAGCTTGGTACCAAATTTCATAAATCTGCAATTACTCCTTCTATTTTTGACACATCGATACATGAAGACAGAGCACTGTGCAGTGGCACAAAAAGGTACAAATATGGTACCACCTCCAATTTTAAAGTGCAGAAGTTAAACATATGTTAGGGATAAAAAAACTATTTTACGAAATGTATTCTTTTAGTTGCGCAGTGGGGCCAAAAATGGAATAATATTTGTATCTGAAAAAATGTTAAAATAAAATGGTCGATTTTTAGGGCACTTGATGCACTTTTTTCGAGTAGGTTTGTTCCGCATTTTTTTTCTCCTATTCAATATACAAATTTGGTACAGACACAAAAGAGATATTCGTAATTTAGTGGCACAGAGATTGGTGCAAAAAGGGGTTAAATATGATACTGTGGGCAAAAAGAGTTGAAAGTGGTCCCAGAGTGCGATGATAGATAGCTGTTGGAACATATGTTAGTGAAAAGAAGCGTTTTTTTTTCGGCATTTTTAGGGGCACCTCGAGGGAAAAAGTTTAATATTGTCCCCGGTGTGAGTACAGAGTGCTACATAGATTTGGGATAAGAAACATTAATTTCGGGGGGCAGAGTGGGGCAATAGTTCATTTTGGTACCGTTGGGTCAGAAAGTGTTAAATAAGGTACAGTGCGTACATAAAACGTTAAATAAGATTGCAGGGTGCGAGAGTAGATCTTGGAACATAAACTATAAATAACAAAGAGTTCTTTCGTAACTTTATTAAATTTTCAAAGGAAAATTTATAACTATATTATTGTAACCCTTAACAGAAAATAAATAATGGATAAGAGCTGCGAAGCACACCGGGATAAGGCTCCATAATTAATATAATTAATAATAAATATTTTGATTTTTTTATTAACTGAGCTCGAGGCCAAAGAGTTGTTATTTTATTGAATTTTATTTATTTTTTCAATATTTCGATGCCCATTGTGAACATCTTCAGCAAATTGAAAATCAAATAAACAAAAAGCTTAACAAATATTCAACGACATGTCAACCTTCTTTCATCAAATCTTGTTTGGCAGTGTCAAACTCTTTGGCCTCGAGCATTATTAATAAAATAATCAAAATATTAATAAATAACCAGTAAGGAAAGGCTAAAGTCATGCGGGTCCGACTATATAATACCCTACACCACTCTCGTAATATTGAATAACTCTGATATATAAATTTTGTAATTCATGTATAAATTGTTTACATAAATTTACTTTTGGGACATTTTATACTTAAATAATACCATGTACCACAGTGTGGTGTAGGGTATAAAAACGATTGGATCTAAAGAGCCAAATCGGATGAAATATATATGGGAGCTATAGCTAAATCTTTACCGATTTTCTTCAAATTCGGCAATGTTGGTTCATGGATCAAGAAACTCTACCATTCTAAATTTCAAAACGATTGGATGTAAAATACAGATTCAATAGAACTAAAGGGCCAAATCGGACGAAACATATATATGGGAGCTATAGCTAAATCTTAACCGATTTCCTTCAAATTCGCTAGTGTTGGTTCATGGATCAAGAAACTCTACCATTCTACATTTCAAAAGGATTGGGTGTAAAATACAGCTTCTATAGGACTAAAGGGCCAAATCGGACGAAATATATATATGGGAGCTATATCTAAATCTGAACCGATTTCAACCAAATTCAGCTGCGAAATACTTTAAACTGCAAAATTTCAGAACGATCGTAATGAAATTGCGACCTGTAGTCGACGAACAACTTTAAATGGACAGACGGACGGACATGCTTACATCGTCTCAGCTAGTGATTCTGAATCGATCGGTATACTTTAAGGTGGGTCTAGCTGTGTTATTTTCAGGTGTTACAAACATCTGCCGTAAAACAAACTTATAATACCCTGTACCACAGTGTGGTGTAGGGTATAAAAAGGTCAAATAATAAAAACAAAAATTACATCTAAAATAATTAATTATATTTAATTAAGATGTATAAGTAAGTATAACAAATTTTGTATTAAAATTAAAGATTGGCCCCTAAAATAGGCAAATTTACTTAATATCTCTGAAATTATTAATATTTTAAGCACAAAATGAATTTATTTTAAAGACGAAGGACGTTTTTGGTGCAATTCTTTGATTTTATGTTTTTAATTCTTTGAAAAATTTTAGGAAATCGTTGTATATATATATTTTGTTTATTCTGAGTCACTGTGGCACATGCATATTTTTTGGACATTGTGAAGGTTTTGCTACTAGCACAAGTGTATGAAAACACTTGTTCGATCAAAAGCAACAACTGCGATTTTCACACTTATTTTGTGCTGCATACATAATATGGACATGTTTTCTTTGGCATCTGTTTTTGGTACAGGACACAAGGTCCTTTCATAAAGTCTCTTTGAAATATCTTCACTCTCAAAGAGGAAAATTCTGGTGTCATATCAGATGTGTAAAAGTTAATTGAAGTTTTTGGAAGCATATTAAACGTGTCACACCATCAATTTTATATTCATACTTATAGTCGTTGACATATTTACGAGGTAGGTCCCAAAATTGGCCGACCTAACAAAGGAAACACAACAAATTTTGGGAACATTTTTCTTTATTTCCCAACATAATCTTCTGTTAGCTGGAGACACTTTTTCCAGCAATTGTCAATAGCTTCGATACCCTGTTTTTAGTAAGAACTGTATAGCTCTTGAAAATAGCAAACAACTGCAACCTCCACCTTTTCGTTGCTGGCAAATATGTTTCCGCCGAGGCACTTTTTCAAGATTGGAAACAAAAAATAATCCGAGGGAGCTAAATCTGGCCAATAAGGTGCGTGCTGAAGCAATTCGAACTTCATTGATTTTGGCCATTGCAATAGTGGATGTGTGAACTGGTGTATTGTCTTTATTGTGAGCAAAGGCGGCACTCATCATGCCCACAGCTTTATCATCATAAAATTTCCCGTCAATATGCGATGCATAGCAAGAAAGTATTTTTATACCCTCCACCATAGGATGGGAGGTATATTCATTCTGTCACTCTGTTTGTAACACCCCTTAATATTGATCTGAGACCCCATAAAGTATATATATTCTTAATCGTCGTAAAATTCTAAGTCGACTTAGCCATGTCCATCTTTCCGTCTGTCCGTCCGTTCGTCTGTTGTAATCACGCTACAGTCCTTAATAATATAGCTAGGTTGATCAAATTTGGTAGACATATTTCTTATAGTTGCAGGTTGTTTGAGATTGCAAATGGGCCATATCGGTCAATGTTGTGAAATAGCTCCTCTATAGAGGTCGCTCAAAAATACGGTTTTTGACGTACGACCATCATTTGTGTTGTTTACAGTGACTTGAAAAAATCAATTTGGCTAAAAAATGGAATTAACTCGTGAACATTTTCGTGCGATCATTTTTTACAATTTCGACGTGGATTATCACGACTAGAGTGCATCTTTGTATGGCGATGAAGCACTATCCTATAGCACTATGAATAACTGGTTTAATTAATTCAATCGTGGCCGACGCTCGCTCGCTTCGTCCAAAAACTACCGTTGTGCCAGAGAACATTGATAACGTGCCTGAACTGATAATGCAAGATCGTCATGTGACATACCGTGAGATAGAGGCATCCTTGGGCATTTCTTCCACCAGCATATATTCGATATTGCATGAACACTTGGCCGTAAAAAAGGTTTGTTCTCGTTGGATCCCGCACAATTTGACAATAGCTCAAAAAAAGGCTCGTGTCGATTGGTGCAAAGAAATTTTGAAAAAATACGATCGCGGTGCTTCAAAAGACGTTTATAAAATTGTCACAGGTGACGAATCTTGGATATAATCGACCTTGTGGGTCATCGAAGACGAGCCAAATCCAACGAAAGTTGTTCGTGGAAGAAGCACTTCGAAGCAAATGGTCGCCGGTTTCTTCGGCAAAACTGGTCATGTGGCGACTGTTCCGCATGAACAACGTACGACGATCAATTCTGAGTGGTACACCACAATTTGTTTGCCTGAAGTCTTCGGAGAAATTCGAAAAACGAACAAGATAAGACGAATCATTGTGCACCATGACAAAGCGAGCTCTCACACATCGGCTTAAACCAGCGCCTTTTTGACCGGCTAAAACGTTGAATTGATGGGTCATCCGCCGTACAGCCCTGATTTGACACCCAATGACTTCTTCTTATTCACTCACATCAAGAAAAAATTGCTGGGTCAACGTTTTTCGACGCCTGAAGCAGCTGTTGAAACCATGTTTTGGAGGTGAATTTTCAACACACTGTAACCAAAACAATTCACGCTCAAATGACAAAACGGTCTGAGTGAAGTTATGCTAAACCAGTAAGGAATGGCTAAAGTCGGGCGGTGCCGACTATATAATACCCTACACCACTCTCGTAATATTGAATAACTCTGATATATAAATTTTGTAATTCATGTATAAATTGTTTACATAAATTTACTTTTGGGACATTTTATACTTAAATAATACCCTGTACCACAGTGTGGTGTAGGGTATAAAAACGATTGGATCTAAAGAGCCAAATCGGATGAAACATATATATGGGAGCTACAGCTAAATCTTTACCGATTTTCTTCAAATTCGGCAATGTTGGTTCATGGATCAAGAAACTCTACCATTCTAAATTTCAAAACGATTGGATGTAAAACACAGATTCTATAGAACTAAAGGGCCAAATCGGACGAAACATATATATGGGAGCTATAGCTAAATCTTAACCGATTTCCTTCAAATTCGCTAGTGTTGGTTCATGGATTAAGAAACTCTACCATTCTAAATTTCAAAATGATTGTATGTAAAATACAGCTTATTCAGGACTAAAGAGCAAAATCGGACGAAACATATATATGGGAGCTATAGCTAAATCTTAACCGATTTTGGCAATGTTGGTTCATGGATCAAGAAACTCTACCATTCTAAATTTCAAAACGATTGGATGTAAAATACAGCTTTTATAGGACTAAATGGCCAAATCGGACGAAACATATACATATATGGGAGCTATAGCTAAATCTTAACCGATTTTCTTCAAATTCGGTAGTGTTGGTTGATCGATCAAGAAACTCTACCATTCTAAATTTTAAAACGATCGGATGTAAAATACAGCTTTTTGGACGAATCGGACGAAAGATATATATGGGAGCTATATCTAAATCTGAACCGATTTCAACCAAATTCAATAGCGATCTTAACAGCCGCGAAATACTCTAAACTGCAAAATTTCAGAACGATCGGAGTGAAATTGCGACCTGAAGTCGACGAACAACTTTACATGGACAGACGGACGGACGGACGGACATCGTTAAATCGACTCAGCTAGTGATTCTGAGTCGATCGGTATACTTTAAGGTGGGTCTAGCTGTGTTATTTTCAGGTGTTACAAACATCTGCCGTGGAACAAACTTATAATACCGTGTACCACAGCGTGGTGTAGGGTATAAAAATGTCATACTTTCCAAAGGAAGTTCCAGTTTTCATCTGGCAACACCAGCATTGCCAGGACCGAAATATAAATCGGACGAAACATATATATGGGAGCTATTGCTAAATCTTAACCGATTTTCTTCAAATTCGGCAATGTTGGTTCATGGATCAAGAAACTCTACCATTCTAAATTTCAAAACGATTGGATGTAAAATACAGCTTTTATAGGACTAAATGGCCAAATCGGACGAAACATATATATGGGAGCTATAGCTAAATCTTAACCGATTTTCTTCAAATTCGGTAGTGTTGGTTCATGGATCAAGAAACTCTACCATTCTAAATTTCAAAATGATTGTATGTAAAATATAGCTTCTATAGGACTAAAGGGCCAAATCGGACGAAACATATATATGGGAGCTATAGCTAAATCTTAACCGATTTTCTTCAAATTCGGTAGTGTTGGTTCATGGATCAAGAAACTCTACCATTCTAAATTTCAAAATGATTGGATGTAAAATACAGCTTCTACAGGACTAACGGGCAAAATCGGACGAAACATATATATGGGAGCTATAGCTAAATCTTAACCGATTTTCTTCAAATTCGTCAATGTTGGTTCATGGATCAAGAAACTCTACCATTGTAAATTTCAAAGCGATCGCATGTAAAATACTGCTTCTATAGGACTAAAGGGCCAAATCGGACGAAATATATATATGGGAGCTATATCTAAATCTGAACCGATTTCAACCAAATTCAATAGCGATCTTAACAGCCGCGAAATACTCTAAACTGCAAAATTTCAGACCGATCGGAGTGAAATTGCGACCTGTAGTCGACGAACAACTTTACATGGACAGACGGACGGACATCGTTAAATCGACTCAGCTAGTGATTCGGAGTCGATCGGTATACTTTAAGGTGGGTCTAGCTGTGTTATTTTCAGGTGTTACAAACATCTGCCGTGGAACAAACTTATAATACCGTGTACCACAGCGTGGTGTAGGGTATAAAAATGTCATACTTTCCAAAGGAAGTTCCAGTTTTCATCTGGCAACACCAGCATTGCCAGGACCGAAATATAAATCGGACGAAACATATATATGGGAGCTATTGCTAAATCTTAACCGATTTTCTTCAAATTCGGCAATGTTGGTTCATGGATCAAGAAACTCTACCATTCTAAATTTCAAAACGATTGGATGTAAAATACAGCTTTTATAGGACTAAATGGCCAAATCGGACGAAACATATATATGGGAGCTATAGCTAAATCTTAACCGATTTTCTTCAAATTCGGTAGTGTTGGTTCATGGATCAAGAAACTCTACCATTCTAAATTTCAAAATGATTGTATGTAAAATACAGCTTCTATAGGACTAAAGGGCCAAATCGGACGAAACATATATATGGGAGCTATAGCTAAATCTTAACCGATTTTCTTCAAATTCGGTAGTGTTGGTTCATGGATCAAGAAACTCTACCATTCTAAATTTCAAAATGATTGGATGTAAAATACAGCTTCTACAGGACTAACGGGCAAAATCGGACGAAACATATATATGGGAGCTATAGCTAAATCTTAACCGATTTTCTTCAAATTCGGTAGTGTTGGTTCATGGATCAAGAAACTCTACCATTCTAAATTTCAAAACGATTGGATGTAAAATACAGCTTTTATAGGACTAAAGGGCCAAATCGGACGAAACATATATATGTGAGCTATAGCTAAATCTTAACCGATTTTCTTCAAATTCGGCAGTGTTGGTTCATGGATCAAGAAACTCTACCATTCTAAATTTCAAAACGATTGGATGTAAAATACAGCTTTTATAGGACTAAAGGGCCAAATCGGACGAAACATATATATGTGAGCTATAGCTAAATCTTAACCGATTTTCTTCAAATTCGGCAGTGTTGGTTCATGGATCAAGAAACTCTACCATTCTAAATTTCAAAACGATTGGATGTAAAATACAGCTTCTATAGAACTAAAGGGCCAAATCGGACGAAACATATATATGGGAGCTATAGCTAAATCTTAACCGATTTTCTTCAAATTCGGCAATATTGGTTCATGGATCAAGAAACTCTACCATTCTAAATTTCAAAACGATTGGATGTAAAATATAGCTTCTATAGAACTAAAGGGCCAAATCGGACGAAACATATATATGGGAGCTATAGCTAAATCTTAACCGATTTTCTTCAAATTCGGTAGTGTTGGTTCATGGATCAAGAAACTCTACCATTCTAAATTTCAAAATGATTGGATGTAAAATACAGCTTCTACAGGACTAACGGGCAAAATCGGACGAAACATATATATGGGAGCTATAGCTAAATCTTAACCGATTTTCTTCAAATTCGGTAGTGTTGGTTCATGGATCAAGAAACTCTACCATTCTAAATTTCAAAACGATTGGATGTAAAATACAGCTTTTATAGGACTAAAGGGCCAAATCGGACGAAACATATATATGTGAGCTATAGCTAAATCTTAACCGATTTTCTTCAAATTCGGCAGTGTTGGTTCATGGATCAAGAAACTCTACCATTCTAAATTTCAAAACGATTGGATGTAAAATACAGCTTCTATAGAACTAAAGGGCCAAATCGGACGAAACATATATATGGGAGCTATAGCTAAATCTTAACCGATTTTCTTCAAATTCGGTAGTGTTGGTTCATGGATCAAGAAACTCTACCATTCTAAATTTCAAAATGATTGTATGTAAAATATAGCTTCTATAGGACTAAAGGGCCAAATCGGACGAAACATATATATGGGAGCTATAGCTAAATCTTAACCGATTTTCTTCAAATTCGGTAGTGTTGGTTCATGGATCAAGAAACTCTACCATTCTAAATTTCAAAATGATTGGATGTAAAATACAGCTTATATAGGACTAAATGGCCAAATCGGACGAAACATATATATGGGAGCTATAGCTAAATCTTAACCGATTTTCTTCAAATTCGGTAGTGTTGGTTCATGGATCAAGAAATTCTACCATTCTAAATTTTAAAATGATTGTATGTAAAATACTGCTTCTATAGGACTAAAGGGCCAAATCGGACGAAATATATATATGGGAGCTATATCTAAATCTGAACCGATTTCAACCAAATTCAATAGCGATCTTAACAGCCGCGAAATACTCTAAACAGCAAAATTTCAGAACGATCGGAGTGAAATTGCGACCTGTAGTCGACGAACAACTTTACACGGACATCGTTAAATCGACTCAGCTAGTGATTCTGAGTCGATCGGTATACTTTAAGGTGGGTCTAGCTGTGTTATTTTCAGGTGTTACAAACATCTGCCGTGGAACAAACTTATAATACCGTGTACCACAGCGTGGTGTAGGGTATAAAAATGTCATACTTTCCAAAGGAAGTTCCAGTTTTCATCTGGCAACACCAGCATTGCCAGGACCGAAATATAAATAGCAACCCTCATATATCCGTTTTAATAGTTAATTCTATTCATACAATGGTGATAAAAAATAGTTATTATACGAGTAGTATCTATGCGTATGAGGACATGTGTGTCATAATTCAAATATCCAAAATGAAAGATATCGAAAAACTGAATGACCAAATATGTGATTGAATATATTGAAATTTAAAGTCTACATTCAAATATACGTATGTACATATGTATGTACACAGAAACATACATATACAAATTTCAATTATTTTGAGTTTTGTGCTACCGAAACTCAAATGTTGAGATTTTCATTTAAATTACTCATTGCCCGTAATGTATCTGACATTTGTATGTAGTTATTGTAGAATTTTTATTGACACATGCATTTGCATTTGTATTTGGGGCACAGTGTTCAACATAATATTTAACAAAATTACAATCATTATCATTTGTCATAACACTTCAGTGCGAGTGAATGAATATGCACTCCATGACAAACAAATGAAATGGACCATTGGACGATGGCGAATGGATAGATGATGGATGGATGAGTGGACATTTTCATAATATATGCAAATATATCCTGATTTTGTGTCCATCCTGCGACCAAACATATTTATTTGTGACAGAAAGTAATACAAAATTCCCCAAATTCCCTGTGAGAGTAGTGGGCGAACATTATTTGTTAAATATACATATGTAAGTGCTCACTTTTATGTGCAAAACAGCAAATATTTGAAAAACTTGTTTTTGCATTTTTTTTTGTTTATGGAGGGGCGTTGGGTAAGCTTTGTGTGGTGTTAGGGCGAAATTAAATTTTCATTTCAATACCCAATATGGGAATAAATTTGAATTAGAAATTCAAAATTGTAACAAATTGAAGTGTTGGAATATGAATTCGTACCTTAAGCATTGGTGATATTTTCAATTGTTTTTTTGTACAACAAATAAATATACATACATTGATTATCGTCACATTCATTCAATTGCACATAAATGTAATATTTTAAATGCTTTGCAAATGTATTAAATGGAAAATGCATATCGCGACCTAAGAGTGAAAAGACGCTAAGTCCACTTTTTGCCAAAATGTATTTTTTGAAGCGGAACCTGATATAAGTTGAATATACATATGTACATCGATTTGAAAACAAAAAGCCAAAAAAATCATGTTTGTCCATATACCCTTTATAAAAACATTCATATACAGTGAGTATTTTGCCTCTCCTGTAAAATTTTAAATGTTGGACTTAGCGCCTTTACACTCGTAGGTCGCGATATATGTGTACACGCAGTTACATATGTGAAGTCAATATTTTACAGTTGAATTAATTTTTTAATAAAATGTAATATGTTCGGGTGCGGTTCATTGCATTGGAAATGTGGTTAAATTTCTCAGTAGTGGACATTCGTTATTAATACAATTGAAAAATGCAAAATTGTAAATCTCGTTTTTGCGGATATATTAAGAGTACCTTTGCGCTTATGAGAATTTTCACTGTGTACGGTAGACTGCCGAATATCTCGTTCTATAGGTACTAGATTCTACATGTAAATTCTATATGTAAATGTTTTAGGGTGGGTCGAATTCTGGGGGCCTAAAAATTTGGGTATGGGTACCTCCAAGAAAATTTGCCCATGAAACCATATCTCGAAAATACCAGATTCTACAACTTAGGTTTTCTGTATGTAAATGTATTAGGGTGAATCGAGTCTTTGGAGGGCAACAAAATGTACATCACAATTCTTGTTCTTTGGGTAACTCCAAGAAACATTGCCGAAGAAACCATTGCTCAAAAATAAATTTCGAGTTTCCGGCATTGTCGCAAAAAAATGTTACCCGCCCTAATAACACTTTTTGCTCGATATACTTTATCCAGCGATTTTCAATACCTTCGATATCCTGTTTATAGTAAGATCTTCCTAGCTCCTGGAAAAAAAGCCAGCAACCGCAACCTCCAAATCTTCATTGCTGGCAATTATTTTTCCGCAGAGCCATTTTTCAAGTTTGGAAACTAAAAATAATCCTTGGGAGCTAAATCTGGGCAATAAGGAGCGTGCTGAAGCAATTCGAACTTTAATTCATTGATTTTGACCATCGAACTAGTGGATGTGTGTACTGGTGCATTGCCTTGAATGTGACCAAACGCTATACTCATCTTGCGGATAGCTTTATCATTATCACCGACGGTCATCCAATACCATTTTGCGTGGCATCTCAATATGCCAACCACTACGGTGTTCGAATTGGTAGCTCGTATGGCCACGTTTAAACACTGCCCAACAATTTTTCCCAACTAAAACTAAACAACTTTGCGCCGTAAAACATATGTTTTAGAAGGTACTCGTAGCCATATTTCACGAAAGATTTTTATTTTAAACTACAACCGCCATCATATGACCGTCCTTGTAGGTATAGGTTCTCTGTTGGTACTACAGTCGACAAATAAGTTCTTGCTCTTTAGTACTAGAGGTTTTCCTCTACAGCTAGTAACGTCTTCCAATATTGGTTTCTTCTATAGGTACTACGCATAAAGGAATGTGTCTTAAAATTAAAGATTTGCGCCAAAGAGTCTTCTTATACACTAGAATTTACCACTGAGTCTGTAGTCCACAGTTACGACAGTCGACCACTGATGTATTCATCTATAGGGGGCGACCGCTTAGGTCTTCCTCTATAGGTACTAGAGTTGAGCGCTGACGTCTTTATCTATAGGTACTACTTATAGAGTTAAGCACTGACGTCTTCATCTATAGTTACTGCATTCGACTACTGAGGTCTTCATTTATAAGTATTATATGGCATTTACTTACTCTTCTATAGGTACTAGTATCCACAACAGAGTTCGTTCATCTATATATACTACAGTCCAACGTCTTCCCCTATAGATACTGCAGTCTTCCACCGAAATCATTTTCTATCGGTACTAGGGTCGACCGCTGAGTATTTCTCTATACGTACCACTGAGTTTTCATCTATAGGAACTAGAGTTGACCAATGAGGTCGTCATCAATAGGTGCTAGATTCAACTGTAGTATCTATAGATGATGACCTGCATCATCTATGTATAGATATTACAGATGTCTCCCTTTATAGGTACTACTGTCGCACACTGAAATCTTCATTTATAGGTACTAGTTTCTACCACTAAACATTTTATATTGTTACTACAGTAGCTCACTGAAATATATGCTTGTATAGATACTAGTGTCGACCGCTGAGACCTTCTTCTATAGGTACTAGGATCGACCACTGAGGTATTCGTCTATAGGTACTAAACATGACCACTGAGGTCTTCCTCTACAGGTAACAGAGTTTACCAGTGAGGTCTTCTTTTATAGGTAGTAGAGTTGATCCCTGAGGTATTCTTCCATAGCTTCTAGAGTACCTTTATTTATAGGTACTAGAGTTGAGCACTAAGGTCACTGATCATCTATAGGTAGTAGGGGCGACCACTGAGGTCTTTATCTATAGAAATTACAATCGCCCACTGAGATCTTCTTGTATAGGTACGAGCGGGAATCACTGAGGTCTTCCTCTATAGGTACTAGAGTTGACCACTGACGTCTTCATCCTTTGATACTACAGTCGACTACTAAGGTCTTCCTTTATAGGTACTGAGGTCTTCATCTATAGGTACTAGAGTCGATATTTAGGTGTTCATCTACAGATACTATAGTCGACTACTGAGAGGTCATCCTCTATAGGTACTAGAGTTTACAAATGAAGTCTTCTCTATAACTACTAAAGTTTACCTCTGAGGTCTTCCTCTATAGTTTGATGGGTTCTTCCATAGGTTCTAGAGTTGAGGTCTGAGGTAATTTTCTATAGGTACTAGAGTTGAGGTCTGAGGTCTTTTTCTATAGATACTAGAACTGACTGAGGCCATATGCTTCCTTCATAGGCTGATCATTGAGATCTTCCTCAATAGGTACTATTGTTGCACACTGATATCTTCATCTATAGGTAGTAGGGTCGACCACTGAGGTCTTGATCTATAGAAATTAGAGTCGCCCACTGAGGTCTTTAGCTATAGAAATTAGAGTCGCCCACTGAGATCTTCTTGTGTAGGTACAAGTGGTCACCACAAGTGGTCACCACTTGTACCTACAGTGGTCACCACTACGGTCTTTCTTTATAGGTACTAGAATTGACCAGTGACGTCTTCATCTATACATACTACAGTCGATACTAGTGATCATGGGTCTTCATTTACATATACAAGGTGGCGCAAAAGTAATCCTCCTATCAGAAAATGCTATACATTTTGCGATTGGCCCCTAATGTCAGTTCTGTTTTGACATTTGTGTAGTAAACACATGCGAAATACACGTTAATAAACAATGTTACGCTACACTGCTCCAGAACGCGGAATATTGCTGACTATTTATTTGACCAATAATCGGTCGGTGACTTTGGCACAAAACATCGAAAGGTTACTTTTGCGCCACCTGTTATTACAGTCCGAGGTCTGCATCTAGGTTTAGGTTTAGGTTAGGGTGGCAGCCGTATTTTTTTACAAGCTCACATAGACCAGTTTAGGTCCCTAGTGTTACCACGGGCTGAAATGCCCCTCATCGAAACCAACCTGTTTGATATATAAATTTATCGATAGTACGAATATCAGTACTGGAAAGATCTGTTAGGCTGCCTAAAAAGGCCGACCCCAGTATATCCAGTCGTCGTTTACTCAAAGCGGGACAGTCGCAAAGCAAGTGCTCAATGCTCTCCACTTCTTCCTCATCTCCACAGCTTCGGCAGAAGTCATTGGAGTCAATACCCAATCTTTTGGCGTGTTCGCCGATCAAGCAGTGTCCCGTCAGAACCTGTACTAACGTAGACAATCGTATCCTCTCTAGTGCGAGGAGATATTTTGACCTTCTCAGGTCATACCTTGGCCATATTTGTCTAGCTACCCTGCAGGTGCCGATTTCTGTCCATCTATCGTTGGACTGCCTGATTGCCTCTTGCCTAAGCCAAAGCTTGCACGTGGATAGTGGCGCACCAATATATGCAAATTCTTCGAGAATTTGTAATGTCGTCCCTTTCCTAGCAAGTTCATCGGCTTTGCAGTTCCCCGGGATATCCCTATGCCCAGGCACCCATATGAGGTGTATGTTAAACTGCTCAGCCATCTCGTTAAGAGATCTGCGGCAGTCGAGGGCTGTTTGTGAATTTAGGGATGTTGCCTCCAGAGAATTGATGGCAGCCTGGCTGTCCGAGTAAATGACAACGCCATTGTTGGTTACTATGTTGCGACTCAGCCACTTGGCGACTTCCCATATTGCCATTATTTCGGCTTGATAGACACTGCAGGTATCTGGTAGTCTGTGAGCTATATCCAGACTAAGTTCTTCACAGTGTACTCCGAAGCCAACCTTTTCATCAAGCTTCGAACCATCCGTGTAAAAGTGGAGATGGTTTATATTACCTGGTATTCTGCCGACCCATTCATCTCTGGCGGGAATCATAGTGATGTAATTTCTCTCGAAGGTGTACACTGTTGGTATATAGTCCACTCGGTCGGTTACCATAGTACTACACTTTGATATCCTCATGTTCTTGTACCTCCACATTGATAGGCAGTTTAATCTTATTGCCGCTTTGGTTGCAACTTCTCTCGCCACAATATTAATCGGCAGTATATGGAGTAGGGCTTGTAGAGACTCGGTCGCTGTAGTCCTTAAGGCTCCGCTTATGCTCAGGCAGGCAGTCCTCTGAACCTTTGTTAGTAGGTTGGTAATGGTTAGTTTGTCAGTTGCCGTCCACCATACCACAATACCGTATAACAGTATTGGACGAACTACTGCTATATATATCCAGTGGACGATTTTAGGAGAGAGTCCCCACCGCGACCCTACAGCCTTTTTGCAGGAATATAAGGCGACGTTGGCCTTCCTTACACGTTCCAATACGTTAAGTCTAAATAACATTTTCCTATCTAGAATTATTCCTAAAAATTTTGCACTTTCAGAAAAGACTAGATCTGTTCCATTTATCCGAGGTGGAGGGTCCACATGTGGGACATTATTCATCCTAGTAAAGAGAACCAATTCTGTCTTGTTGGGGTTAACGCCCAAACCGCTGCTTCTGGCCCATCTAGCCAACTTGTTCAGAGCCACCTGTAGGATGTCTCTGAGGACGTTTACGAATTTGCCACTCACTGCGATTGCCACGTCGTCCGCATATGCCACGACCTTGCAGCCACAACGTTCTAGATCTAGCAGGATTTCATTCACCGCTAGGTTCCAAATTAGTGTAGACAATACTCCTCCTTGCGGGGTCCCTCTGTTTACATACCTTGTTAGAGTTGTGGACCCTAGACATGCTGTTATGCGTCTTCTGGTGAGCAGACTTTGAATTAGTCTAATCAAACTAGTGTTAACTTTTAGATGTGAGAGTGCCGCAATTACCGCATCGGAATGAATGTTGTTAAAAGCCCCTTTTATGTCAAGAAATGCCACCATGGTGAATTCCTTGAAATGCAGGGACGATTCGATAGTGCTCACAAGTTCGTGCAGGGCTGATTCAGTAGACTTGCCCTTGTTGTAAGCATGTTGGTTCCCCGACAGGAGTTTTGTATCCAGGTTTTCCCTAATGAAATGATCTAAAAGTCTTTCCAGACCTTTCAATAGGAACGAGGATAGGCTAATTGGTCTGAAGTCTTTTGGCCTAGTGTGTGATATCTTTCCCGCTTTAGGTATGAATACCACTTTGGTATCCCTCCATCGATTCGGGACGTATGAAAGCCTGATACAGCCTACATAAATTTTCTCCAGCCAGGGGATAATGTACTTTAACATTTTCTGCATTTCTGCTGGAGTGATGCCATCTGGTCCAGGTGACTTGAAGGGCTCAAAGCTGTTAATAGCCCAGCTTATTCTGGATCTCTCAGTCAAGAAGCTAGCGACGCTCGCAGTCCACTCGCACTCTTGTTGGTCCTGCTGATCCTCGGGTTCTGTTATAGAGTTCCCCGGGAAATGTGTGTCGAGCAGTACATTGAGCGACTGCTCGCTGTTTTTGGTCCAGTTATTTGCCTCATCCTGTAAATATCCCACTGTACAGGGTGAAGCAGATAATATCTTCCTCAGCCTAGCGGCGTCGGAGACCTTTTCCACTTCACCACAGAAGGTATACCAAGAGCGCCTTTGCGCCTTTCTAAGCTCCTTCTTATAGATCTTGAGTTGCTCTTTATAGGCATCCCAATCATTAGCGACCCCAGTAGATTTAGCCTTATTGAATAGCTTGTTGCAGGTCTTTTTCATAGCCGTTAGCTCAGAAGTCCACCATTGGGGTTTAGTTTTACCCTTGTACCTTGATTTTGGACAGGCTTCTTCAAGGGATCTATTGAATGATATGGTGATATGATCGACCAGATTATCCAAACCGGCTTTGTCATTCGGTTCGTACGGAAGTTTAGAGTTGAGGACTTTCTTGAAATTCTTCTCATACAGATGCCACTTTGTCTTCCTTACATTTCTGTGGACGGCGGGTTTAGGCGCTTTTTCCGCGAGTTTGAACTCAATATAATGATGATCTGAGAATGAGTGGTCGTCCAGTACATTCCACCCAATAATTTTGTCTGACAGCCGGTCAGTAGCAAACGTTACGTCGAGTACCTCTTGTCTGTCTTTAATTGTGAAGGTCGGTTTATTACCTATGTTACAAATACTAAGATTGGTAGTTAGAATAAAGTCAAGAAGCGAATCACCCCTATTGTTTATATCCGTACTACCCCAGATAGTATGATGAGCGTTCGTGTCTGCGCCAATAATCAGCTCGAGCTCGTCAGACGTTGCTTCTTCTACTACTTCCCTGAATAGAGCAGTCGGTACTACAGATTCATAAGGCAAGTAGCTGGAGACCACCCAATATATGCGATTACCGATCTCCAGGCTAGCAGCTGTTTGGTCTTTACCACTTAAATTAGTCAGGAGAAAGATACTTAGATCTTTCCTGGCCAAAATGCAGGTTCTTGGAGTGCCTTCACAGTTGGCCACAAGCAGTTTAAAGTTGGGTGTCCTAATACCGCACACCCTTCCTCCCACTACGTAGGGCTCCTGTATCAGGACGATGTCTACTGCGCCTGTGGACAGGCGCAGCAATAGAGCCGCTGAGGCTGCTTTAGCGTGATGGAGGTTAATCTGTAGAATTCTTACCATCATTGGTAATTGACAGATTAACATCCACCCCAACAAGGGTGTTATCGAACTCTTCGTCCGTATCGTCGAGAAGCATGTCCCCGCCAGATGCGTCAAAGAGTCCGGAGACTCCCCTCAGCCCCTCTGTGTCAGAAGTAGAGCTTTCGTCCTCAGAATAGGACGTTACAGATCTTCTGTTAGAGTTGGAGTCACCAGAAATAATAGGCGTGGCTACCTCCGCACTTACAGAAAGTGCCACGGTGGACGACTCACCTTCTGCAGTGGGAGCTATATCCTGCTTGTATATCTTCAAGATTATAGTCTCGAAGCCATATTGTAGGGTTGCACTCGCACTTTGTATATGGGAGGTGGATTCAGCGTTTAGGATAAGATTGACCTGCCGCTTTTTACCATCCGCCTCACCCACCTTGCTGATTCTCCAATTATGGGCCGGCAGACCAGGATTGGAATCTTTTATTATTTCTAAGATGTCAGCCGGGTTGGAGGGCTCTTCTGTAACCCAGGTGATGGGTCTAGGGTGACTAGGGATGTTGTTTTTTTCGACAACATCCAACTGGGCACCCGGCCACACCTCACCCGCTCGACTCAGAGCAGCCTTATAAAGGTCTACTGATCTGGCATCACCGAAATATAAGAGCTTTACTCTCCCCTGATGCCATCCTGCATCGTTGCAGATTGGTGGTTTGCCCGGCATTTCTCTACGGACATCGAGGTAATGAGCCATAATGGCTGATTGTACATGACTCCATTTGTCCTTGAGGATGGATCCATCCTCACTACTTCTGTCTATAACAGCCATCACTAGACTCTCCTTCGCCACTTCATTGAAGGGCTTGGTGAGTGTCCTGTTGATGGTGACATTAGGGCCTCTTGCCTTTTTCGAAGGCAAGGGTTCATCAGGTGATCTGATTCGTTTTACTTTATTAGCCGTTAACACAGCTGAATTTGTGGCTCTTTCAGCCGACTCAATGGCCTTAGAAGCATCTATGACGCCTTTAGCCCAGGTAAGTGACTCTTTTTGTTTTTCGGTAAGAGCCGAAACCTCAACAGCCTCCAACTTCGTCAAAACTCTGAGCGGTACACGATGCTCATTGTGCTTCCGTTTTGACGGTCGGACATGACGTTTTCCCCTCACCGCACCACCTGTTGTGAGTACTTGGGGGAGATTTTCACCATTTTTGGCGTGGTCGGCTTTGGCCAAGACCAACGGACGGACAGTCGGACGATTGGGGAACCGCGCTCCATCGGAACACGAAGGCATCCCCGTCAAGAGAATTTATTTTAATTTTGTCTGTATTAGACCGTAATAGGTACTACGATGTAGGCCTTACAGACTTTGTACAGATTTTTGCTATTGCGTAATAGGTACTGGTAACTATCCGCTATGTGATAAACACGTCCGTTCACTGCGAATGATCAGCAACGAATCAGGTCTGCATCTATAGGTACTACAATTGCCACCATCAAAAGGTACTACTATTGCCAACCGCTGAAATATTCGTCTAAAGGTCTTAGGGCCGACCAGTGATGTCTTCTTTAACAGGGGTTCATCCATAGATACTTCAGTCGACTGTTCAAAAAAGGGTAACAACTCAAAATTTTTAAATTTTCTGTGGAGACCAAAAAATAAACTGTGGTTAAATTTTAGGGGCCGATGTTGATTTTGAATAAAACACAAATTATTTAGGAAATTATTGCCATTTCTTTTTATTATGATAATATTGGTATGGTTCAATTATGTATGGAACAAAATATGTTTGCGGCCAAATGGTCGCCGCGACCTCGGCGGTCAAAATTTTCGATGACGCTGAGGCATAATTGTCAAACTTTTCGATGACGCTGAGGCATAATTGAGGTTCTATGCCGTTAATGTGCAGAATTATCATCCTTTAGTTCTTGAAATTTAGCTCGACGTACATCTTTTCTTTCAAATAACCTGAAAGAAAGAAGTCCTACGGTGTCAAATCGCATGATCTTGGCGGTCAATTTACATCGCCACGACGTGAGATTACACGGCCATTGAATTTGTTGCGCAAAAGAGCCATTGTTTCGTTAGTTGTGTGGCAAGTGGCACCGTCCTTTTGAAACCACATATTGTCCACATCCATATCTTAAAATTTGGGTCATAAAAAGTTCGTTATCATCTTACGATAGCGAACACCATTCACAGTAACTGTCTGACCAGCCTCATTTCGAAGAAGTATGGCCGATGACGTCGCCAGCCGATAAACCGCACCACACGAACTGGTCGAACAGGTGTTTTCACATCTCCTACATACCCGTTTTGCGAAATTTGCGCACAATTCTCCCGATTGTGGACACGTCTGGTCGATTATGCTGATCAAAAAAACATCACGAAGTGCACGAAATGCATTTTGATTTGAACGCCTATTTTCGTAAAAGGCTTCAAAAACTTTAAAGCGTTGCTCGATTGTGTATCTTTCCATGGTGCAAATTGAGTTAGTCTGAAATTGGGAAATGTCAAATGAAATGGAGAAAACAACTTGACGTTTAGGTGTGGTTCACATTCAACATCGGCCCTTACAATTTAACCACCCTTTATTAATATTAATTTAAAGACATTACCCACCAAAAAAGAATATCAAAGAAGTGATAAAAATCCTAAACTTATGATCCGGAAGCTGTCCAAAATCGGATCATTCAATAGGGGCTTGTCGCGCTATAATGCAAATTAAAAGTAAGGCAAATGTTTTAATTTGCTTTAAAAAAAGTAAAAATACTTTTTACTTTTTCTTCAAATTATTTTTTTTTAATTTTATATTTGGAAACTTTTTTATTAATTATTCAAAGTGAAATTTGTTGGTCTTTCAGTGATTTGAATCTGGGTCCCCTAGCGCCGCATCAGCATAACATCACAGCTTAACGAGTTTGAATTACCGCTGTCCTGAGATATATAAGAACACTTTAGCGTATGAGTAGTTATTAGGAAAGTTGTGCAAAATCGGATCGATTGCTGAGAAAAATCGGATCACAGCCTTTAATGCTATCTTTATCTCAGTATTATTATATCGGGGTGTCCGGGTTCAAACGAAGCGGGTATTTAATATTTTTGTCGAATTTTTCAAACTTAACATTTTCCATAACGTTTTAATTTTTTATATGTTTCATAAAATGCAAATACATATTTGCATGACTACTGCAAAAGAAGATATTTGGAAGTGAAAAAATTCACTAACTGCTTCCGTGGATGTACTTCAGGTGTTATTCCTAAGGTATAACTTCCATATTTTTTTGCTGGGTAATATTAACGGCAATATGTCATTGCTAAAAAATATCATTTGAAAGATATTTTTATATTTTGTATACCCTACACCACACAGTGGTACAGGGTATTATGACTTTGGGCATTTGTTTGTAACACCTAAAAGGAGAAGAGATAGACCCATTGTTTATTATACCGATCGACTCAGAATCACTTTCTGAGTCGATTTAGCCATGTCCGTCTGTCTGTCTGTCTGTCTGTCCGTCTGTCCATGTATTCTTGTAATCAAAGTGCAGGTCGTATTTATGGTCTGATTGTGATGAAATTTATCATAGTGCTCTTTTTTGGTCCAAGGACGATCCCTATTGAAATTGGTTAAAATCGGTTCAGATTTGGATATAGTCCCCATATATATGTATGTTTCACCCGATTTGACATGTAAGCGCTGTAGGAACTGTATTTTAAATCAGATCAGAACGAAATTTGGCAGAGAGAGTTCTCTTATTACATGAATAAACACTGCCGAATTCGGGGAAAATCGGTTCAGACTTAGATATAGCCCCCATATATATGTTTCACCCGATTTGACATGTAAGCGCTGTAGAAACCGTGTTTTATATCCCATCAGTACGAAAATCGGCCGAGAGAGTTTGCTTATTACATGTATGAACACTGCCAAATTCTTATCACAATGCCCATTTTCGCATTGGTAGGTAGGTGTAGGGTATTATATAGTCGGCCCCGCCCGTCTTTCTGTCTTTCCTTACTGGTTTTTACATATTTTTATATCAAAACAGTAAGGAAAGGCAGAAAGTCGGGCGGGGCCGACTATATAATACCCTACACCTCCCTAACAATGCCAAAAGGTCATTGCTATAATAATTTGTAATAATTGGTGAATGTATATCTAATTCTGAACCGATAATCGCTAAATTAAGCAATATTCGTTTCTAAATTGAGAAACATCATTCTGGACAATTTTAATGGTCGGAAGTAAGGTACAACTTCTATAGCGCTTCGAAACCAAATCAGGAGGAACATATATATGGAGGTTATATATAAATCTGAACCGATCTTCCCTGAATACTCATTAACGTAAAAAGACCTCTTTCTGTCGAATTTCGTACTGATCGGATATAAAATAAAGTCTCCGTGCTTACATAGCAAATCGGGGGTAATATATATATGGGGGCTATATCTACATCTGAACCGATTTTCTCCGAATTTGGCAGTATTCCTTCATATAAAAAGAAACCTCTTTTTGCCGAATTTCGCACTGATCGGATATAAAATAACATTTTACAACGCTTACATGTCAAATCGGGGGTAACGTATATATTGGGGCTATGTCTAAATCTGAACCGATTTCCTCCAAATTTAACAGTGTTCATTTATATAAAAAGAAACCTCTTTCTGCCGAATTTTTTACTGATCGGATATAATATAACATTTTTACAGCGCTTACATGTCAAATCGGATGAAACATATATATGGGGGCTATATCTAAATCTGAACCGATTTTCCCTGAATTTAGCAGTGTTCATTCATGTAATAAGGGAACTCTCTATGCCAAATTTTGTACTGATCTGATATAAAATACAGTTTCTACAGCGCTTACATATCAAATCGGGGATAACATATATATGGGGGCTATATCTAAATCTGAACCTATTTTTCCCAATAGGGATCGTCCTTGGGCCAAAAAAGAGCACTGTGCTAAATTTCATCACAATCGGACCATAAATACGACCTGCACTTTGATTACAAGAATACATGGACAGACAGACAGACAGACGGACATGGCTAAATCGACTCAAAAATTGATTCTTTGACGATAGGTATAAAACTATGGTTCTATTTCTTCTCTTTTTGGGCGTTACATACAAATTCACAAAGTCATAATGCCCTGTACCACAGTGTGGTGTAGGGTATAAAAATTAACGGAAGCACTGTGGTACAGGGTATTATGACTTTGTGCATTTGTTTGTAACACCCAAAAGGAGAAGAGATAAATCCATTGTTTATTATACCGATCGACTTGTAATCACTTTCTGAGTCGATTTAGCCATGTCCGTCTGTCTGTAGATGTATTCTTGTAATCAAAGTACAGGTCGCAATTATGGCCCGATCTTGACGAAACTTTACACATATCTTTTTTTTGGCCCAAGGACGATCTCTATTTAATTTGGTTAAAATCGGTTCAGATTTGGATATAGCCCCCATATATATGTTAGCCCCAATTTGACATGTAAGCGCTGTAAAAACTTTATTTTATATCCGATCAGTATGAAATTCAGCAGAAAGAGGTATCTTATTATATGAATGAACACTGTTAAATTTGGAAGAAATCGGTTCAGATTTAGATATAGCCCCATGTATATGTTACCCCCGATTTTACACGTAAGCGCTGTAAAAAGTGTATTTTTAATCCGATCAGTACGAAATTCGGCAGAAAGAGGTTTCTTATTAAATGAATTAATACTGCCAAATTTGAGGAAAATCGGTTGAGATTTAGATATAGCCCACATATATATGTAACCCCCGATTTGACATGTAAGCGCTGTAGAAACTGTATTTTATATCCGATCAGTAAAGAAATTGACAGAAAGAGGTTTCTCGTTACGTGAATTAACAGTGCCAAATTTGAGGGAAATCGGCTCAGATTTAGATATAGCCCCTATATATACGTTACCCACGATTTAACATGTAAGCGCTGTACAATCTGTATTTTATATCCGATCAGTAAAAAAATCTACACAAAGTGGTTTCTTATTATATGAAAGGATACTTCCAAATTCAGAGAAAATCGGTTCAGATTTAGATATAGCCCCCATATATATGTTACCCCCGATTTGACATGTACACGCTGAAAAAAAATCGCTTCTGTAGTATATTGTCCCAAACATATTCGGCTTGAAACATATATATGTTTAGGGTAGACTCTAAGCATGTAATATTTGGTACATACAAAAATTGTATATTTGGGAAGATGTTGTTCTAAACAAATATTTTTTTACATCCCAATGTGACTGCTATTTGTGAAACAGATATTTATTTGCATTTAAATATTCATAAAATACATAAATTGTGTCAAATTTTTCAGTATTTCAAAGTTAAATTTTTAGAAATTTTTAATGTTCGTAAAAAAAATAATAATTGAAATCATATAATCTTGGGTCAATATAAAGTACTTAAAGAATTGACAACTAATGATGACTTGGAATACTCAGAAATTTTAAATGATTGATTCAAAACAGAAGGTAATGCTGCATATGGTATCATAACTGGGAGGTACAATTCGAAACCAAGGAAAAATTGAAACTGAAATTTGAAAAACTCAGCAAAAGTTTTGGAAATCTTTTTTAAATAAAATATATTTGGAAAAATTCCTAAATAATAATTTTATTTGTATTTAAACACATATTTTATTTGAGAAATTTAGTTTGCAAATATAATTTGTTGTAATATATTAATATACGCGTTCCAAATATATTTTATTGATTTTCAAATAAAATTTATTTGCTAAGAAATATAAAATATTTAAAAATTAGTGTTCCAAATATATTTTCTTTCGATTCAAACATATCAAAAAAGGCGATTTTGCCCCGTGTAAGTGCTGTAGAGACTGTATTTTATATCCTGTCAGTACGAAATTTGACAGAAAGAAGCTTCTTTTTCAATGAATGAGTATTCAAGGAAAATCCGTTCAGATTTATATATAATCTCCATATATATGTTCCTCCTGATTTGGTACCAAAGCGCTATATAAGTTGTACTTTACTTCCGATAAAAATTTTCCAGAATGATGTTCCTAATTTTTTTTGATAAGCCCTATTTTAGAGACCTGAAAGGCTTCAGCGGAAATGAAAATTAAAACATTACTTAAACCAATTATTCCAAGGTAGTACCAATTATTCCAAGGTAGTACCTACCTAACATACCCTGCATATATTACTTATATTGTGTACTTACTTTACTTACTTTACTTTATTGTGTTAAGGCTAATAATAACCACAGTAAATGCAAATATGTGGAATATTATTATTAGTTCAATTTGCCATTGAGGGTGCCATCACGGGGCAAAATCGCCTTATTTGATATGTTTGAATCGAAAGAAAATATATTTGGAACACAAATTTTTAAATATTATATATTTCTTAGCAAATAAATTTTATTTGAAAATCAATAAAATATATTTGGAAAGCATATATAAATATATTACAACAAATTATATTTCCAACTAATTTTGTCAAATAAAATATGTGTTTAAATACAAATAAAATTATTATTTAAGAATGTTTCCAAATTAATTTTATTTAAAAAAGATTTCGAAAATTTGACTTGAATTTCAGTTTTAATTTTTCCTTGGATTCGAATTTTACCTCCCAGTTATGATACCATATGCAGCATTAACTTCTGTTTTAAATCAATCATTTCAAATTTCTGAGTATTCCAAGTCATCATTAGTTGTTAATCCTCTAAGTACTTTATATTGATCCAAGATTATACGATTTCAATTATTATTATTTATTATTTTTACGAACATTAAAAATTTCTAAAAATTTAACAACTACTGAAAAATTAAAAACAATTTATGTATTTTATGAATACTTAAATGCAAATAAATATTTGTTTCGGAAATAACAGTCGCATTGGGATGTAAACAAATATTTGTTTAGAACAACATCTTCCCAAATACACAATTTTTGTGTGCACCAAATATTATATGTTTAGAGTGTACCCTAAATATATATATGTTTCAAGCCGAATATGTTTGGGGCAATATACTACAGAATCGATTTTTTTTCAGCGTGATATAGTAAAATGGACCACTGAAGTCTAGCTTTACTGATTTCAGAGTTCACCACTAAGTTCTATCTCTATAGGTATGATTGCGAATGTAAATACTCGTAGATACATCCAATGTAAAATATGTGAACATTAACTTTACGAGTAGATCAGGAAAAGTTCTAAGCAATCGGATTTGACAATTAGTTTTTAGCCCATCCTAAAGCAACATATTCTCTCTAGATTGAAGATGTAAATACATATTTATTTAAGTTATTCTTTAATTATACCCTACACCACACTGTGGTACAGGGTATTATAACTTTGTGCATTTGTTTGTAACACCCAAACGGAGAAGAAATAGACCCATCGTTTATTATACCGATCGACTTAGAATCACTTTCTGAGTCGATTTAGCTATGTCCGTCTGTCTGTCTGTCCGTCTGTCTCTCTGTCTGTCCGTCTGTGCATGTATTCTTGTAATCAAAGTACAGGTCGCAATTATGGTCCGATCTCGACGAAACTTTACACATATCTTTTTTTTGGCCCAAGGACGATCCCTATTGAATTTGGTTAAAATCGGTTCAGATTTAGATATAGCCCCCATATATATGTTAGCCCCGATTTGACATGTAAGCGCTGTAAAAACTTTATTTTATATCCGATCAGTATGAAATTCGGCAGGAAAAGGTTTCTTATTACATGAATGAACTCTGTTAAATTTGGAAGAAATCGGTTCAGATTTAGATATAGCCCCCATATATACATTACCCCCGATTTGACATATAAGCGCTGTAAAAATGTTATTTTATATCCGATCAGTGCGAAATTCGGCAAAGAGAGGTTTCTTATTACATGAAGGAATACTGCTAAATTCGGAGAAAATCGGTTCAGATTCAGATATAGCCCCCATATATATGTTACACCCGATTTGACATGTAAGCTCTGTAAAAACTGTATTTTATATCCGATCAGTGCAAAATTTGGCAGAACGAGGTTTCTTATTACATGAAGGAATACTGCTAAATTCGGAGAAAATCGGTTCAGATTTAGATATAGCCCCCATATATACGTTACCCCCGATTTGACTTGTAAGCGCTGTAAAAATGTTATTTTATATCCGATCAGTATGAAATTCGGCAGAAAGAGGTTTCTTATTATATGAATGAACACTGTTAAATTTGGAATAAATCGGTTCAGATTTAGATATAGCCCCCAAATATACGTTACCCCGATTTGACATGTAGGCGCTGTAGAGACTGTATTTTATATGCGATCAGTACGAAATTCGACAGAAGGAGGTCTTTTTACATGAATGAGTCTTCAGGGAAGATCGGTTCAGATTTATATTGATTGTTCCTCCTGATTTGGTATCAAACCGCTATAGAAGTTGTATTTTACTTCCGATCATTAAAATTTTCCAGATAGATGTTTCTCAATTTAGGAACGAATATTGCTTAATTTAGCGATTATCGTTTCAGAATTAGATAATATGTTTCTACCCATTTACCAATTATTCCAAATTATTATGGCAATGACCCTTATCGCATTGTTAGGGAGGTGTAGGGTATTATATAGTCGGCCCTGCCCGACTTTCTGCCTTTCCTTACTGGTTTTATCACATATTGCCGACTTTGTAGGCGATGTTCCATGTTTTTCCAAGGTACTGTGTCCTTATACTTCACATACAAATCTAATAACCGATATCTTATTACCATGTTTCTAAAATCGAGTGGCCTTTTAACTCCCAAGGGAGAAGAAAATCATTGTATTTAAATTGAAAAATTCGCATTCAAACAAAAGTACTTCCATTTATTAGAGACAGAAATAAAAATTAAACAATTTGAACTTTGTCCAAATTCTAATCATAAATTACCATTAACGCACATAACAATAATTTATTGTAACCAATTACATGTCATTGCAAAACACTTTGACTTTTAAAACGACGTCTATTTAAATAAAGTTTATCACCTTTTAAAACAATATTATCACCAGAACCGACATCAGTACAATCCACGATGCACGACCGCCACCACCAACAGCATTATGGCAATCGTCATCGCCATCATAGGCAACATAGTCAACAACATCATCTGCTCCTGTCGCCAGAACAACATCAGGAATAACACACATAAGTATTTTGTCAATTGGAAGACGACTGTTGTTGGGCCGACACGTTCGTCTTAACGACGGCCACAAGCTGTTGCCGTTGTTTCCGTTTCCGCATTCGTTTTCGACGTCGCTGTCCCTGTCGCCCAGTTGTTGTTGTGTGCGTGTTCCAGTGCCAAACGAAAGTCCTTTTTTAATGGCCTCGTTTTGCAGGAGAACGACAAGGTCGTCCGTCGTTTTAAATAATTACCCTCATTGTCGTAAAAAAATCGACATTAAATTTAAGTTATCAGCCTCAGACCATCAAAATCGTTGTCGACATCGTCGTGCGTGTTTCAATTTTCATCAGGTTCAGTGGGAGGAGGGGTTGAATTGGGAATGAGTTCGGTTAAAACCTTCTCGACCTCCTCCACATACATTTACAGAACTTTGAACTTTTCTGCAAAGAAAATAAAATCAACAACTTTTCCTAGATTTTCCTGCGAACACACACACAGAGGAATCGATTTCAAGTTTTAGCTTTTTTATTAATGATTGTCAGCAGTGTAAGTTTTTTTCTTTTCTTCAGTATTTTAATATAAACATAACAATAATCACAGCCTATAACAAAGACAATTTCTTGAGAAATGTTATAAGGAGTGACTTATGTAATGGCTATAAAGGTATCCACAAATTGTCGTTTAATGGTCACGATAATGTTTACATTAAATGGATTTTTGACAACGGATTTTGAAAATTTAGTTTTGTAGGAAAATGTATATAGGACGATTCTGGTATAGAGGAAGACCACAGTGATCGACTCTAGTAGAGGTAGACTACTAGACTACTCTATACTAGAATATATAGAATGCTACCGCTTTGTAGCATCATTTATTCAATTTACGAAGTACTCAAGTAATAATTAATTAATTGCATCTTAGATCGAAATAAAGGATACCACAATGGCTAAAACTGAAACTTTGAGTTCAACACATTTAAATCAAATTAAAAATTAAGTTATCGTATTTTCTCAACACCAAACGTAACGAAAAGAGAGAAACAATAAAAAACTTTTCTAACCACATGCATAGATACATACATATGTACTCGTATATGTAGCAACACTAACCGTACTGCGGGGAGTTGGGAAACGAGTTACAGTAACTGTAGCGGTAACAATTCTCGAAAAGCCGATGAAAAAAACTCAACACAACATTGATTAAGTTAAGGTCTTCTGTCTACGTTTATTTTGTTGCCGGGAGAGGGTCGCAAAAAACATCTGCTTTACTTTTTCTAAACTTTTTCAAATGAAATACAATGAAAATGAAAAGTTTTTCTTTTACGTTACGACAATGGCAAACACTCTTCCAGATGTATGTGTACACTTACACCTCTATAAATGTAGACATTAAACTCACACCTATGCGAAGGCGGACATAAACACTAATACACTTATTCGAATGTGTACTCGTATGTATGTACATCCGAGTAGGTAGTTACATGGTCATGCATGTTAACAATACATTAGAACACATGTACACACATTCGCAGTTAAAGTTAAACATTTAAACGTGTTAACACGCATACTAACAACAACACACACTCATTTACCTTTGCATTCACAGATTACAGAGTGTTACTATTGTAGTAGCCAGTAGTGTCAAGTAACGAATTGGAAAAATCGTTATTTGTAGGATGGAATAAGTTTGAATTTTAAAACTATATTGAGAGATTACTATATTACATATATAAACCAGTAAGGAAAGGCAGAAAGTCGGGCGGGGCCGACTATATAATACCCTACACCTCCCTAACAATGCGATAAGGGTTATTGCGATAATAATTTGGAATAATTGGTAAATGGGTAAGAACATATATATGCGGATATATCTAATTCTGAACCGATAATCGCTAAATTAAGCAATATTCGATCCTAAATTGAGAAACATCTTTCTGGAGAATTTTGTAATGATCGGAAGTAAAGTACAACTTCTACAGCGCTTTGTAACCAAATCAGGAGGAACATATATATGGAGCTTATATATAAATCTGAATCGATTTTCCCTGAATACTCATTCATGTAAAATAGAAACCTCTTTCTGTCGAATTTCGTACTGATCGGATATAAAATACAGTCTCTACAGCGCTTGAATGTCAAATCGGTGCTAACATATATATGGGGGCTATATCTAAATCTGAACCGATTTTCTCCGAATTTGGCAGTATTCCTTCATGTAATAAGAAACCCCTTTCTGCCGAATTTCGTACTGATTGGATATAAAATACAGTTTCTACAGCGCTTACATGTCAAATCGGGTGCAACATATATATGGGGGCTATGTATAAATCTGAACCGATTTCCCCCAAATTTTGTATTGTATCTAAGTGTATCACGAGACTACTCTCTGTCAATTTTTGTACAAATCGGTTACAAAATGTTGCTTATACAGTGCATATATGCCAAATCGGAGGTACATATATATGAGAGATATATGTAAATCTGAACCGATTTTAACCAAATTCTATAGGGATCGTCCTTGGGCTTAAAAAAAGATATGTGCAAAGTTTCGTTGAGATCGGACCATAATTGCGACCTGTACTTTGATTACAAGAATACGTCTACAGACGGACAGACAGACAGACAGACGGACATAGCTAAATCGACTCAGAAAGTGATTACAAGTCGATCGGTATAATAAACAATGGGTCTATCTCTTCTCCTTTTGGGTGATTCTTTAATTTTATGACAAATTTTTTTTCAGTGTAGATAAGTTAAGTTGAAATGCTGGGCCCTCTACGGTATACAGGGCCTCAAAGTTGGTCATCTTGTGTGAACAAAATGATTAAACGCTTTTACTTTTTTTTCGTCTGAATTATAATATTATTCTACTAACCGAGGTCTACAAAAGACTTTTTACATCGTATAGTTAAAGAGATATCTGCAATTGAAAATTGAATTTTGAGTTTTTTCTCGAACCTCTATCTTGTGAATACACTGAGTAATAGAATTTTTGTCGAAGGGCTGTGTATAACATTTTATGGTTTAATATGGTGTCCTAAACCCGAAAAAATATATTAAAAAATGTTTGTATTATGGCAACTTTTTTTTAAAAAAAATTGTCTTTAAAATTCCCATTTTCTCGGAAGATTCCTTTTGTATTTAGACCATATTATTTGAAGTATATGCTTGATAAAGCCGGAATACACTTCACATTAAAGAAAATTAGGAGGACTACAAATGGTTATTATGACACATTAAAGAGGAGACATAAGTTTAGTAACTGTCGTTAAAATATCACGAAAAAACATAAACAAGTAAAAGCGTTAAGTTCGGCCAAGACGAATTTTATATACCCTCCACCATGGATTGCATTCAATTATACTACACGCAAAGAAAAAAACGTTTGGGCGTCGTTTATCGCAAACATTTTTCTTTGTCTCAAACGCTCTACTTTTCCCCGTTACGGTTGAAGTATTTGCGGTGAACGCAAAAGTTTATCGTAAACTCTCTTGCTGTAAACGAACATTCCTTCATTCCAAAATATTTGTAATTTACTTTTATGGCAAACGAAAAACGTTTATGGAACCATATTGTATTTAAACGTGATTGAATATATTAAAGAGAGTTGAGAGAACAAAGAGCTAAACTTGTTTTCATTTTGTGAGAGTGCGGTTTTATAACTTTTTTATTATTTATATGGCGGAATAATATGTGTATGTGTGATGCAGATGTGTGTGTATACAACACAAAAAGCGACGTTGCAGAGTTTCTGCAAAAAGATGGAGATGTGTGTATACAAAATACATAAAGAAACGTTGCAACGTGGCATACATGTTTGACGGTGGTGGAGATTTATTTATCTGCATCCCTCCCTCCGCACTGTTATACAATTTCATAACATTTGCAATCGTACTCAGCATGCGTAGAGTCGTATGCTGGTAGGCCCTTAGTTTTGTACTGGCGCTTGTGGTGTTCGATATAAGTGCGCGTGTGTGGCAAAATTAAAAATATTTTTATCAGTGAACTCAAAATGATTTCATTCAAAGAATTAATTAAACCATAGAATCTAAATTATCGGAGGTGCGATATCTCGCAAATATACTGCAGACTCCAATTTAATGCTATAGGTAAATGAAGTGAAAATAACCAGATAGTTAATAAAAAAAACTGGATCGAGCACTGCATGAATATTTTATGGAAAGCCGGAATAACAAAAACAATAGGTTTTAACAGAAAATGAGACCATCTATTGCTTTTGTTAACGACTAACTGGTTATTTTTCCACACGCCTTAAATTGTGAGTAAGCCAATTAAAATCACTAACAATCAATCATCACACGTTTAGCTACTGAAGCTCCTAATGGTAATTGTGAAATAAATTTATTCAGGCTCAATACAACTGGAAACTGCTGATGTTTTCAACACTAAAGTTTTTCATATTATTTTCCAATGTAATTTAGTATTCTATTCATGGACGTGGAAACTTTTGAATTGTCAGCATTTGGGTCAGAATATTGATCTATAAAATTCACTTTTCACTAAAAAGTTTTATATATGGTAAGATAACATCTCGCTTTGATCCATACAATGGACGACTATATTTTTAATATGTTCCAACATACATTCTTTCTTATTTACAGTTTGTCTACAACTCAATTATAAGATAGCAGCCAAATAATAGCAGAGGTGTTTGTCGGGGAGCTCCCGGGAACATTTTACTAAAATTTGTGACATTTTTGATTATAAACATAATTTTATAGAACATGTTAAATATTATAATTCAATCAAATTATTCTTTTGCGACAATCGTTTTCTCATTTATTGTTAAACTGACATTGCTTGTGACAAACGCAGGCATTGCTTGTGAGAAACACAATAACCGTTTGCACCAAACGTTTCACAGGGTTTGTAATAAATATGAATCATTTACGATAGGTACACTAACGGTTTGCAATAAACGTTTCTTTGGGTTTTGAGATAAACATAAATCGTTTGCGACAAACATACACCACAAACGAAATTCGTTTGTCTAATTTTTCGTTTGGGAGTAACGAATTTTTTCTTTGTGTGTACTGGTATTAGGGTGTCCAAAACCGGGACCGGTTATCGGGTTAACCGGTTTTGTAACCCCGTAACCGGTTTCTTAAAAAATGTAATTTTCGGTTAACCGAGAAAGCCGGTTTTTTCATGTCGGTTAAACGGTTTTTTATTTATTGTTTAAAACAAAAATTAAAGTATTGATCTATTTTTTCTATTTGTTGTGGATACCATTTATACAAGATGCAACAAATAACAACGTTGAGGTGGATAATTCTGACAGTTGTTCTGAATATTTTGAAAGTGAATATGAATTCACTGATCTTGAAAATTATTTTGGCTTTATTCCTCATATCCATGATGTAATAAATAAAGTCAGGAAGTACAGAAAATCATTCAATAATTCGTCCATGAAGCACAGAACACTTCAAGCATACGTTCAAGAACGGAAAGGCAAATAGCTTCGCCTTTTTTGCGATGTTAAATCCCGACAGAACAGCCAGATACCCCTGTTGAAGTCACAACAGCTGATAGTCGACTTCATCGCCCCCGCATCAAATTTGGAGCCGTTCCTTGATTACAGCGCCGCAAACCTAACTCTGTTATGGCAACGCCGTCAGAGTTGCATTATGTTTAGTTCACGACTGAACCGTTTGTGGCACACTGCCACCGCATACGGCTCACGGCCGAAATAAAATAATAAAATATTTAATAAAATATAATTTTTTTTGTGTTTTTCTTTTTTAACTCCCGCCACTCTGGTGCGGAGTTAAACATGGTCCTTCGAGCCGGATCTGATCCAGTGACTGAATAATGTGCTGTGATCGTCTGAAGTATTTTCGTTTAAATGTGAGAAGTCAATTATGGTGTTGTTGTTTGGTTTCACGAACCAAGTATTTGTCCGTCGTTGTGTGGTTTCATCACGTGAAACCTGCTTCACGAGCCAACGGCGGTCAAAAAATACTTCACGATAACTAACATCATAAAAATGACAAATTCACAAAACAATCTGCAATGATACAACACCATCGCATCATAAACAGCGACAACACAACAAAATTCCTGGATTCACATGGGTTACAACATAATCGTCAGACAACAACAATATGCCGAGACATCCAGTTCCAATTTGCACTAGTGCAAGGCCGGGAGAATGTTTAAGCGACTTTTTCTCAAACATTGAAACGCGCTTTTTCCGCCACAAGTATCGCATTGACATCAGCACAGCTGAGTTTGGATTGAATTAGGACACCATTGTGAATGGATCATCGGACTGTCATCTTTTGTTTTGTTTTGGTAGATCAATCAGTTGTCAACTCACCCGCACCGCATTCGGCGCACATGGTCCTTCGTAACCAAATTTGTTCCAGTGATGTTTGTGCGCGTTCTAACGTCCATATAAAATAAAAAAAAATTGTCATTACATGACACTCTCCTGCTTTCCGCTAAGTCTCCGTCGCTACACCATTGTTTCATCACGTGAAACAAGGCTTCACGAGCCAGCGACGGACGACAATAGATAGAGCCACTATCTGATACGCCTAGTCTCCGTCACTACACCATTGTTTCATCACGTGAAACAAGGCTTCACGAGCCAGTGACGGACGACAAAAGCACCAAACAACAAACATCTCTATATAAACAGCATCCGAAATCAACAAATATGCTGCGGCCACAACAACAACTATCACTATAAGAAACAGCACCATCCATTGGCATATGTAAGACAACAACAAAAATGCATCGTCACCACTCAACAACTACACATTGCACTCGTGCAAGGGGGGCGGTATGTTGAAGTCACAACAGCTGATAGTCGACTTCATCGCCCCCGCATCAAATTTGGAGCCGTTCCTTGATTACAGCGCCGCAAACCTAACTCTGTTATGGCAACGCCGTCAGAGTTGCATTATGTTTAGTTCACGACTGAACCGGTATGATATATAAGTTGTTATATTGATGAGTCAAATAATTTAATTTTGAATTTATGTCACACACAGAATCGAAAAACGAAAGGCAAGCAAAATTGTATGATGACTTTGCTTTTTTCTTGAAAAATTTAAGAAGAAAACGGAGAAGCTGTGTTACTTATACAATGCTTTAATGACTATCGGACTAATATTGACTACTTCAAAGTTTGTGAGCTTTTTCAACGTCAATTAGCATAAAAAATTATAAGAAAAATCGTTTAAAAATAATCATTTAAATTGTATTCTATTCTTAAGATATTATTATAAAAAAACATTCTAAATGATTCATTATTTTTTTAGGTAATTTCAGAAATATAATACTTTCTATTTAATGAAAACGAAATAATAATCTATTTTTGTTTACTAATTTTTAATACAAATGATTGTTAGTTGTTTTTTGTTTTACAATAAACATTTAATGACATTTTAATCACTTTCGTATATTATTTAAAAACCGGCCTAAAACCGGTTAACCGGTTTCGACAAAAAATATTAACCGAAAACCGGGTTTTAAAAAAAGAAATATTTCGGTTAAACCGGAAACCGCTTTTTCGAAATAACCAATTTTTTTGTTCACCCTAACTGGTATCTTTTGATATGGAGCAAAACATGTTTTTATACCCTCACTTTAGTGTGACGAGGGTATATATCATTTGCTACGGAAAAAAGTGTAACACGTCGAAGGAGTGACCTAAGACCCCAAGTATGTTCGGAGGAAATCCGTTTTGGGTCATTTTAAGTCGAATGAGCAATGTCCGTCCGTCTGTCTGTCTGTCTGTCTGTCTGTGTGTCTGCTGGCTGGTGCGCACGATAACTCTCGAAAGGAGTAACCGATTGACCTCAAATTTGGTATGTGGTAATATTTTTTTCTATCTCCGCCTAAGTTCGAAGATGGGCCATATTGGTCCACTCCTTCTAGTACCTCCCCCACAAAGTGTTAAAATGTTGTGAATTATTGATTCTTTAATAACTGCTATACTACTTATTCGAATCTTTTGAAATTCCACACATAGTATTAGCTTATTAGTCGTTATCAACTCGAGAAAAATGGGCGAAGTCGCCACGTCCCTTTTGGTACCTCCCACACAAATGCACCATTTTGTACCAAAAGTTAACAGCTTATAACATTAATAACAGTGTTTAAAAATACTTGAAATTTTGTACAGTATTATGCTTTTATATTGCCTACAGTCCAGGGAAAAATGGGTGTTGTTGTCACGCCCCTTTTGGTACCTCCCACACAAAGGTACCTTTTTGCACCAAAAGTTAACAGCTTATAACATTAAAACCAGTGTATAAAAATACTTGAAATTTTGTACAGTGTAATGTTTTTATAGTGTCTATAACCCTGTGAAAAATGGGCGTTATTGCCACGCCGCTTTTTGTACCTCCCACACAAAATGCCCAAATCATATCACACTTTAATGTCTCATAACGTTTATACCAGTGCACATAAATGCTTATAAGTCGGCACAGTGCAATGAATTTAAAGTATCTAATGTTCAGCAAAAAAAAGGTGTATTTGATAAACCCCTTCTGGTACCTCCCACACAAATTGACAGAATAATTCGAGTAATATTCAATATTACATTACTCACAAAGTGAGGGTATACCTTAGTCGGTTTACCCGACTGAAACTTTCTTACTTGTTGTTTAAGTAAATTATCACAAAAAAGGAACAATACAATTTTTAGCCAAATTTTAGGCCGCATTTCTAAGAGCTACATCTGCACGGGGACTACAACAAAATAAAATTTGATTTGTATAAATTTTATTGAGATGAATTCTGGCCAAAATAGAATACAAACTGCAAAGTTTCAGCTAAATTTCTTAGAAAATGTGGTGTTTATGGCTTAAATAAGCCTATTTGGGAGCGACATCTATAGGTGGATTATAACAAAATATGAACTGATCTAAAAAAAATTTACTGCGCTTAATTCTTGTCTCAATTAAATACAAACCGCAAAGATTTAGTTAAAATGCTTAGAAAATGTGGTATTTATGGCTTAAATACGTATATTTCTGAGCGACCTCTATAGGGTGGTTATAACAAAATATGAACTTAAATAGATTACAAACTGCAATGTTTCTGCTAAATTTCTTTAAAAACGTGGTATCTATGGCTCAAAAACCGTATTTTGGAGCGACCTCTGTAGGGGAGCTCTACTAAAACATTGACCGATATGGCCCATTTGCAATCCCAAACAACCTGCAACTATAAGAAATATTTCTACCAAATTTGATCAACCTAACTCTATTATTACGGATTGTGGCGTGATCACCGCAGACGGACGGACATGGCTAAATCGTCTTCGAATTTTACGACGATTAAGAATATACAAGGCGGCGCAAAAGTAATCCTCCTATCAGAAAATGCTATGAATTTTGCGATTGGCCCCTAATGTCAGTTCTGTTTTGACATTTGTGTAGTAAACACATGCGAAATACACGTTAATAAACAATGTTACGCTACACTGCTCCAGAACGCGGAATATTGCTGACTATTTATTTGACCAATAATCGGTCGGTGACTTTGGCACAACGTGAATTTCGTCGCAGATTTCCTGGCCGTCCAACGCCTACTGGTGAAACACTGCGACGTTTAGCCGCTCGCCTCGAAGAGACTGGCACAACACGAGATGCTGCCAGGCGTGGCAGACCCCGGAGTAGCCGTTCTGCAGAGAATATTGCTGCTGTAGCCGAGGATGTCATGGAAGCGCCGTCGACATCGACCAGACGACGTGCCACGCAAATGGGTATCAGTCGACGGTCTCTACAGCGAATTTTGGTACAAGATTTGAAGATGTTTCCGTACAAAGTCCAGACGGTGCATCAGCTGTTAGCTGCTGACCGCCAATCGCGTCTAACATACGCTCCTTAATCACCACCAAGAGGAAGATGATTTTTCATCAAAAATAATCATGAGTGATGAGGCCCATTTCCATCTTAGCGGGTACGTAAATAAGCATAATTTACGCTTCTGGGGCACTGAAAATCCGCGTGTAACCCACGAAGAGCCATTACACCCGCTCAAAGTCACTGTATGGTGTGCTGTTTTCGCTGGAGGAGTCATCGGACCTTTTTTCTTCGAAGACGTCGCGGGCCAAACGGTTACTGTGAATGGTGAGCGCTACAGAGCAATGATCAACGAGTTCTTTTTGCCGCAACTTGATGAATTGGGATTGGAAAACATGTGGTTTATGGGACTTTTATTTCTAAATTATTAAAATGTTCTCAAAAAATATGATTTTTTCGCAATATTTTTTAAGATATTGTCGAAACTGCTGAACGGATGGAAAATATTTTTATAAGAAATTGAAGGATTCTTAATTCTGAGTTCTTTGGAACTTTCTTGAATTAGTTCGGTTAAAGGGTTCTCGAGGTATGCCAGAATATGTGGATAAACCTCTCAATTTCTTCAGTATCACGGTTTATCGAAAGAATTTAAAGTAACCCTTTAGGCTAAGAAAAAAAGGGGTTAAACAACATATTATGTCATAACTAGAGAACCATTTCTCCGAATTGGCTCAGAAATGTTTTAAAAAATCTAAATTATGTAGCCTTCAAATTCCTATAACAATTTTCTATCCGTTCAGAGGTTTCGACGATATCTTACAGAATATTGTGAATTACCCCCATTAACACAAAACAAAATAACCGAGCATTAGAACTAACGAATGTTAAATTGTATGGAATTTGACAGCTATAACCGGTAATTAGCTCTTAAACCTAGTTTATTTTTTTATTGTCAATGGCTCTAAATCCAATTTTTTTTTAAATTTTTAATAATTTTGAAATAAAAGACCCGTAGAACAATATAAAAATGAACAATTGTTATATTTTAATAATTTTGTCGTAAAGTGATCGGTCACGAATAAAATAAGACCATTCCAAAACCATTAAGGAAAGGCTAAAGTCGGGCGGTGCCGACTATATAATACCCTACACCACTCTCGTAATATTGAATAACTGCGATATATACATTTTGTAATTCATGTATAAATTGTTTACATAAATTTACTTTTGGGACATTTTATACTTAAATAATACCCTGTACCACAGTGTGGTGTAGGATTGGATCTAAAGAGCCAAATCGGATGAAACATATATATGGGAGCTATAGCTAAATCTTTACCGATTTTCTTCAAATTCGGCAATGTTGGTTCATGAATCAAGAAACTCTACCATTCTAAATTTCAAAACGATTGGATGTAAAATACAGCTTCTATAGAACTAGCTAAATCTTAACCGATTTTCTACAAATTCGGTAGTGTTGGTTCATGGATCAAGAAACTCTACAATTCTAAATTTCAAAATGATTGGATGTAAAATACAGCTTTTATAGGACTAAAGGGCCAAATCGGACGAAACATATATATGGGAGCTATAGCTAAATCTTAACCGATTTTCTTCAAATTCGGTAGTGTTGGTTCATGGATCAAGAAACTGTACCATTCTAAATTTCAAAATGATTGGATGAAAAATACAGCTTCTACAGGACTAAATGGCCAAATCGGACGAACCATATATATGGGAGCTATAGCTAAATCTCAACCGATTTTCTTCAAATTCGGCAATGTTGGTTCATGGATCAAGAAACTCTACCATTCTAAATTTCAAAACGATCGGATGTAAAATACAGCTTCTATAGGACTAAAGGGCCAAATCGGACGAAACATATATATGGGAGCTATAGCTAAATCATAACCGATTTTCTTCAAATTCGGCAATGTTGGTTCATGGATCAAGAAACTCTACCGTTCTAAATTTCAAAACGATTGGATGTAAAATACAGCTTCTATAGGACTAAAGGGCCAAATCGGACGAAAGATATATATGGGAGCTATATCTAAATCTGAACCGATTTCAACCAAATTCAATAGCGATCTTAGCAGCCGCGAAATACTTTAACTGCAAAATTTCAGAACGATCGGAGTGAAATTGCGACCTGTAGTCGACGAACAACTTTACATGGACAGACGGACGGACGGACGGACGGACATCGTTAAATCGGCTCAGCTAGTGATTCTGAGTCGATACTTTAAGGTGAGTCGATACTTTAAGGTGGGTCTAGCTGTGTTATTTTCAAGTGTTACAAACATCTGCCGTGAAACAAACTTATAATACCCTGTACCACAGTGTGGTGTAGGGTATAAAAATCGATGCAGAATGTAAAAAGTTGAAACGAGGAAACACGTCTTCTCTTGAAATTCGAAAATTTGCTCTAATTTCTACAAAAAGAAACTTTGGCAAAAAAAATTGTACACTTAGAAGTCAGGCCCAAAAATCGTGTTGACCGGTGTTGTCTCTTAATTTCTATGCTACTATTCAGAATCTTTGACCATTCCACAGTAAAGGCGGATCAAATTCGGCCGTTCCGAATCTTATATACCCTCCACCACGGTTCGCATGTGAATGGTTTCGGATACAAATAAACTCATTACACCAATTTTCAGCCCAATCCGTTGAAATTTGACGTTTTCGTGGCGTTACGAAGTCAAATCTAGAGAGTCCTTTGTATTGGGGGACCTATGACTATCGTTGTTCGTATAAAAGATTCCGGGTATAAATAAACCGCAGCTACCAATATTTAGCCCGATCAGTTGAAATTTGTGGTCTCTGTGGCGTTAAGAAGTCAAATTGGAGCTATATAAAAAATGGACCCGTATTACCCATTGCCCTGCAGATATAAGAAGTATGTATATGTACCAAATTCAGCCACCTAGCTCAAGTATTAGAGAATGTAGCGTTATTACAACATACGGACGGACAGACGTATATGGCTAAATCGTCTTAGAATTTTACAACGATTAATAATATGTAAACTTTATGGGGTCTCAGATCAATATTTAGTGGTGTTCCAAACGGAGTGTCAAAATTGTGTAGTGTATAAAAACGACCAAAGACCTACATCCTTGGGACCTTAAGTAGAGTGATCAAAAAACCGGTTTTTTTGAAAAAATAAAAAACCGGTGGATGGTTTATTTAAGTTATAAAAAAACCGGTGGACGGTTTTTTTCTTCGAAGAAAACCGGAGAAACCGGTACATAACAAAACAGTATGAAAATTGCCGTTTGAAAAACATTTACCTTTTTAATAACAAAAAAGCGATTTTTTTAATATTAAATTTTTAAAAGCGATGTCTTCTGATCAGGAATCTTGCACAAAATTTAGTCCTGTTGGATAGTAGTTATGAGTTGGATTGTGATGAATATTGTCATTTGAGTCAAACGGTCCTTTTATCTCATACTTATAACTAATTAGCTATTGTATTTAGAAACATTTTCCAAAAGTGTTATCGATAGTCTTTTCTTCAACCTTTTAAAAAAATTAGCAAATATATTTTCATTCCTTTTTTGCAAAATTAAACTTTTTTGAAATAAAAACCTATGTTTTAATTTTTGATTTTTTTGCTCAAAAGAAAGCTTAGATAATTTCCTTTAAAAGCTTTGTGACCTATTAATGGGATGGGACCTGTTGATCTATCAAAATAAATATAAACCTCTGAAAAAAATTAACGTTCAACCAAACATTTTAGCATTTCAGATGGGAAAAACAACCGTATTACATATTTCAGGGTATTACATAGAATATTTAATAGAGGTACTAAATCTTTATACATATATATTTTATATACACACTTTAGTGCAGGTGGGTATATACGAGTATATAAATATATAAGAGTATACACTACTCGGTTTAAACAATTGAAATTTTCTTAATTTTTTTTGTTTTGGTTTGGGAGTGGGAGAATGCGTTTACTTTTCACATAACTTCTGCGCGTATGAATCATTTATTTTCTTTAAATTTTTGTAATTTGTATAGAAATTGGTGAATGGCTTCGGATTCTAGCAAAGTTGCCGAGTCTTTTTAGGCCATATAAGGAGATCTTTCATATTATTATCTTAATATTATCTTATTTTGTATATAAAGTTGTAAATAATTTTTAATATTTTAGTGATAATAAAAAAACCGGAAAACCGGTGGAAATAAACGAAAAAACCGGTTGCACCGGTTGTTCGAAATTCATGATTTTGAGAAAAACCGGGGACGGTGGAAGCAAAAAACCGGTGGGCCAGTTTATTTTAAACCGGTTTTGATCACTCTAACCTTAAGTCACCTAGGAAATATTTACCATGGATCGCATGAGTAACATAAATGAATGTAACGCATTCATACGATATATAGTACTCCATATATGGGATATATCATCGAAATAAAACCTGCAAGGAAAGACAAAAAGTCGGGCAGGGCCGACTATATACAGGGTTTTCTAACAAGAAATGTTTTATATTGAATCACCCGATATTTCGGTAGCTGTCACTTTTGAAGCTTTTATTCTTTGACAATTGACAAATAGAATTTACGCCATTACTAAAAATGGGACGATACACGATTAAACAACGCATTGAAATTATTAAAATTCACTACAAAAATGGTGAAAATCTTGCAGTCACAGTTCGCAAAACTAAAGCATTTTTGGGTCGTCGTGGTCGTTAGTTTTACATTTTTTTTCTCCTAGTCTTTGCCTATAATTATGCTCAGTGCCGTAAAACAAGATTCCCATCGGTTAACTATATATAAAACCAGTAAGGAAAGGCAGAAAGTCGGGCGGGGCCGACTATATAATACACTACACCTTCCTAACAATGCGATAAGGGTCATTGCGATAATTATTTGGAATAATTGGTAAATGGGTAGGAACATATTATATAATTCTAAACCGATAATCGCTAAATTTAGCAATATTCGTTCCTAAATTGAGAAACACCTTTCTGGAAAATTTAAATGATCGGAAGTAAAGTACAACTTCTATAGCGCTTTAATACCAAATCAGGAGGAACATATATATGGAGGTTATATATAAATCTGAACCGATTTCCATGAATACTCATTCATGTAAACAGACCTCTTTCCGTTGAATTTCGTTCTGATCGGATATAAAATACAGTCACTACTGCGCTTATACGTCAAATCGGGGGTAGCATATATATGGGGGCTATATCTAAATCTGAACCGATTTTAACAAAATTCAATAGGGATCGTCCTTGGGCCAAACAAATTATATGTGAAAAGTTTGGTCAAGATCGGACCATAATTGCGACCTGTACTTTGATTACAAGAATACATGCACAGACAGGCGGACAGACGGACATAGCTAAATCAACTCAGAAAGTGATTATAAGTCGATCGGTATGTCGATGGGTCTTTTTTTCTCTCCTTTTGGGTGTTACAAACAAATGCACAATGTTATAATACCCTATACCACAGTGTGGTGTAGGGTATACAAATTGGAAAATTACAGTTTCTCACAAAAAAATGTTTAATCTAGTTTCAACCAAAATATTCACAATATGATAAAATCCGAATTCTTAACTACTTTATTGCCAAATATAGTTAAGCGGTAACACCAAGTCTGAAGCTGTTGGACAAAAATTGATGACACCTTTTTGGAGAGACCAACTGATATCAATTTATAAAATAAATTTCGCCAAACCGTATATAGGGTTATGCTACCCTTTGTTAGTAGAATCGAAACTATACTGTGAAGTCCATGTATTTTTATACCCTCCACCATAGGATGGGGGTATATTCATTTTGTCACTCCCTTTGTAACACATCTAAATGTTGATCTGAGACCCTTAATGTATATATATATATTCTTAATCTTCGTAAAATTCGAAGACGATCTAGCCATGTCCGTCTGTTGTAATCACGCTACAGTCCGTAATGATAGAAGCTAGGTTGCTTTTTATAGTTGCAGTTTGTTTGGAATTGAAAATGGGCCATATCGGTCAATGTTTTGATATAGCTCCCCTATTAAGGTTGCTCCAAAATATGGTTTTTGAGCCATAAATACCACATTTTTAAAGCAATTTAGTAGAAACTTTGCATTTTTTATTCTATTTTGACAAGAATTCATCACCGCAAACATTTTACAAATCGGTTCATATTTTATTATAGTCAGCCTATAGAGGTCGCTCCAAAATATACGTATTTAGCCATAAACACCACATTTTCTAAGAAATTTAGCTGAAACTATGCAGTTTGTAATCTATTTTGGCATGAATTCATCTCAATAAAATTTATAGAAATTAAATTTTATTTTGCTGTGGTCCCAGTGTAGATGTAGCTCCCGAATATGCTGTTTTAAGCCATTAATACCACATTTTTCAGGTGATGAGTTGGTCTAAAGAATTTGAGCCCTAAAATTTGGCTAAAAATTGCAGTGTTCGTTTTTTAATAATTTAATTAAACAAAAAGGATCGTTTCATGATTTGCTCCAAAGACTTTTCCAGTAATGAAACTGAATGCAATTCATGATGGAGGGCATATGAGATTCGGCATTGCCGAACTGAGCGCTTTTTCTTGTGTTAATGTTTTACAGTGTTATCATTGCTCACAAAGTGAGGTTTACCCGAATGAGTTTCCTTACTTGTTTTCAAAAATATTTGCTACAACAATATACATATTAAGGATTTCCGGTTATAGAATTGTATGTAATCCATGGTGGGCCCGGTTGAACTTACCACCTTTCTTACTTGTTTTTTATTCTGTTACACCCTGAACACCCTACCAAGTAGACTCTAACGTTTCCTAGCTTATTTTCAATTACATTTACTTAGCGATTTTTTTGTTTATATATCATTTGCAACACTTTCTCGTTCATTGACTTACTCCAGTCGATTGAGTGAAGTCCAAAGGAAGCATTCTTCGTCCTGAGAATCATGCCACTTTAATATGTATGCCTGTATTTGTGTGGGTATTGGTCTTCGTGTGAGGCATCTGAAATAACTAAGTGCTTTATTTGGAAAACTTTGTTTTTGTCTTTCGCAAAAAGGGTACTACTTTTTATGTTCACCCACGTTTACTTTACAAAGTGTGGAAAATACAAACACAATAAAACCCAGGTAATTTTATTGGAAAATTCTGTGAACTTTTGAAAGTCGTCGATGGTTGGTGGTTAAATTGTCGTCGACATACAAATATCACATAAAGTATAACCGGGAATAGGAACAGATATGACAATGTCTTAATTATATGTATTCCCTAAAGAGGGAGATTTACAGAAGTGTGAGTAAAAAGTTTTGGAAAAAATTACACACATTTCAGTTGGACATTTTTTCTACAACGTTGGACGTATCGACAGCGTGTGCGAAAAATTTGAACATTTATGTTGTCAATTACTTTGATCTCGTTGTCAAAATTTCATCACTTTTTTAACAATAGTGTTTAAAAATATCACATTCCTCTTTGACATTTTGTCTTTATTAATATTTTGGACATAAGTTCATTGTAAATAACGTCATGAACCATTACACTATGCAACAAACTCTTTGTCGAAGGGCTGCGCATAACACTTGCTGGTGTAATATGGAGTCCTAAACACAAAAAAATATTAGAAACATTTTTATGGTAATTTTTTTTTTAAATGTTACTTTGAAATTCCAATTTTCTTGTTATGTGCCTTTAATAACACTGTGCAACAGTGAAAAAAATACACGGATCTGACGGTATAGATTCGATTCTACTGCCAAATGGTAGTATAACCCTATATGTGATGAACGTTAGTCAGTTTTTTACTTCATCTTTAACCTTTCATAAATGCTATTTATGTATCTCAAAATTTTACCTGGGATGCTTCATGTGTTTTGTCTTTGCGTCAGTTTGCAAAAAAAAAACATTGTCTGCATTCTTCCCAGATGCAATCTATTTTTATAACTGACATAATGACATAACTTTAACTGGGGGATGCCGATACGAGACAGGCAGTCCACTTAAAACCCCTGCTTAGGCGGCGGCGAAGCTACGCTTAGTGTAGCGCAGGTAGTAGAACGTCCGCTTAAGATGCAAATGAGCCTAGGTTCAAATCTCGGTTGGGGTTAGATACTTTTTATGGTTAACATATTTATTATATGTTTTTTTCTCTCTCTACCCATTTTCTATAAAATAAATGAGAACATAAGGTATTAGTATGTAGGAGGACGTGTTAGTTGAGGAGACAAGGGAGAACGGGTTTCCTTCTGGCGATATATATGTTGCTTACGACCAATCAGAAGCAAGTTACCAGTTTTATTTTTAGAATATATTATTGGCTGCTCAATCTATTACAATTGTTACCTCTATATCATTCCGATTGTTCCTAGTAGTATCCTTAGTGGTGAGAAATGCCTTTAATTATGAGCGCAGCTTAGCTGCTATTGCTTCAGACAATGCTCCTTCTTTTGGTTTTGCAACTTGGAGGAGATCACACCAATATCGCTAATGGATACAAAGAAAAAGAAGTGAAGTCGACGCACAGTAAACTTCCAAATGTGTTAAGTAATCAATCGACCACTTCCAAATGTGTTAAAACAATCAAAGTCAAACGAAGTGCAACGAAGTAAATTGTGTTAAAATCACCATTGAAGTGTTCTTTAGAAGGTAAATTTTTGTGAAGTAGTTTCAAATTGTACGCGAAAGTAATCGAATTTTCCTTAGAAAATATCAAAGCTGCCAAAAGTAGAATTTTAAGGGAGAATTTACATTGAGATTCGCTTAGGAATACATTTGACAAACATTTTTTTAAGGTAAGAACTATTTTCTAATAGTGTAGAACACAACGCTTCATAAATTTCGTATTACGCAATAGATATCGCATCCAGTGTAAACACTGTCTCTTAAGCTTTCATTATAAGGATTCCCTCATTTGCGGGAAGTTTTCGGACAACCGTGAATGAGGAAGAATTATTATTCAATTTTCGTGATACAATTAAATCGAGCTTGACGTGGATCATTGCTTCCTCCGAAGTCAACAGCCCAAATCTTCTCGTTCTCTACCAATTGCGACCAGTGATAATCTGTGAAGACAAGAACCTAAACGATTTTTCGGGATTGTGGGAATTCCATTATGCAGTGCGCAGCCCAATAACGACGCTTACGCATACGCGAATACTCGCCCACATTCATCTCTATTGTGTCCGCACTACTCTCCCTTTAGCGTGGGAGTTACCCTCATTTTTGGCGTTTGGAGACAGACGAAAATAACTCTCGTCTAAGTGACCTGATCAAATCAAGAACAACAAAACCTGCAGCAAAGCCCTGTATTTGATACGGTGGGCATCAGCCGATTCGACAACATGACTGGCGGTAGCTCGGAGTGCTAGGCGCTCATACATTCACCAAACTTGATCGACTCCGGTTCAAATCCCGGCTCGGCCCTAAATTGTAAAATTTGTTAAGATTTAAACCAGCTAAGTGTAATTTGGGTTAACATAAACATATCATCATCATATGCAATCGATTTATTACTACTTTTCTTTCCTTCATTATAAAATCATCTAGATTCATCCAACAAAACAACAACACGAATGCATGCACTGCGGCACCATATGTTCATCGAGGCCTCGGCGATCATCATTCAAATGTGGCAAAAGCAAAAGTGGCTTTTGAATTAATAACCAAGACCAACAGTAAGTTTTCTTTATAATTGGTAAAAGAAATTTAGTATTTCGAATTGGTATTGGTATCCAATGTCGAAATGTTCAAATGCAATTGAAATTCCACTGAGAGTAGATTTTTAGATTTACACTTCTTTGATTATAAGATATTTTTTTTTAACAGTATGATTATCAAATGTTTGTAAAAAAAAAATATAAGGTCATATTATCTAGTTAACCTCTAAGAGATCATTCTGTCTATACGAATATGAATTTTGTTAAATACAGCTGAATTTTGAAAAGAATGTGCTACTAAACTATCTTAGTTTGCTTACGGCGGTGATGTAGAGATAGAGTAAGATCTGTGTCGGGGTATTAGGAAACCATAGGCCACTAATACCATGGCTGGGAATAGGGTTATTTTCCCTTCAAATTAACCATAAAGGGGTAATTTATGTTTATGGATAGATCGGTCCATATAACTACATTAATTTCATATTCATCATCGGCAATAGGGAGTCTATAATAATTTTGTTTATGTCCCGGATTTAGGGAATTGAGTTCATGGTGGAACCGAACCCCCCCACCCGACTGTTAGCTAGTTCTTAATGGCTCCCCCTCTACTATGTTCTCTCCAAAATCGCTTAGGCCAACAATTACATCCTTCCCTTTTTTCCACGTTCAATCAGTGTTTCAAGAACCTTTGATGGTGATGGATCATATGTTAGAAGTATATTTAAATATACTAAAAAGGATTCACTTTTGGACATTACATATACTCGCTGATTTTTTACTAACAATATTTGGCAATATTGTAGCCACAAATCCATTTTAACAAATCGTAAAAACACCCCTTAAAAGGGGGAGGGCGGGGATGAAATGTTCTACAAACATGTTCGCCATAAAATTTTACTATATGTGTCAGAACACACCAAAACCCAAATCTTAACACAAAAACCCAAAAAACGGTCAAATTCCAGTCAACAACGTTCTTTACTGGTATCTTCATTGCTTCAACCACTAGATCGTACGACTAACTTTGATGCACGATCAGGAATTTGACCTTTTTTTGGTGTTTGTGTTATGTTTTGAGCTCTGGTGTGTTCTGACACATATAGTAAAATTTTATGGCGAACATTTTTGTAGAACATTTCATACCCGCCCTCCCTCCTTTAAGGGGTGTTTTTTACTATTTGTTAAAATGGGGCCAAAAATTACAGTTATGTGGGGGAGCTAGAGGGTTAAAATGTTCCACAAAATATTGGACTTAATATTTTCTATAAAATTGCTGAACATACCCTAAACCAGAAAAATTATATTTTTGTTACATAACAGTGAAATACTTAAATTTTTGGGGTACAATGTGGATTTTTGAGCTATTTAAGGTGCCTAGACACGTTCAGATTGTATTGATATGTTCATAAAAGTTGTTCAGATTTACCGTGGCTACAATATTGCCAAATATTGTCAGTAAAAAATCAGCGATCCCTTAAAGTTATGCCGAAAAAAGTGAAAAAAAAAAAATTTAATCCTATGTTTTTCGAAAAAAGAGCATGAAAACAAAATTTTTTTGGCATGAAATGTTAACAGACTTTATTCAACGTGTTCTTAGCTACATTATTGCCAAATATAGTTAAGCGCTATCACCAAGTCTGAAGTAGCTGTTGCTCAAAAACCGATGACACCTTTTTTCAAAAAGAAAAATTGTAAATGTTAATTTAAAAAAAACAAAAATTCTTCAGAATTCCAGTTTAATATTTGGACCATATTTTTTAAAGGAATTTATGAGGACTATGGATGTTAGTAATGACACTTTAATGTGCATACAGAAGTTTAGTAACTGTCGTAGAAACAATTAGAAAAAATATTTTTTTTCAAAAAAAGGAGAGAACAATGCTTATTTGAAGGAAATCTATTGATAAATGTAGAAATTATACTACTTTTGGTATATATCAGATGCTGCGGACCAAAAGTGTAATACATCGATGGAGTGACTACTAGACCCCAAGAATATTTGGCGAAAATCCGTTTTGGGCCATTTTATGGCCTTTGATCAATGTCCGTCAGCCTGTCCGTCTGTCTGTCTGATTGGTGCGCATGATAACTTTCGACTTATCTTTAGGCTATGGTCTAAGGTATGTTGGTCCACCCTTTCGAGTACCTCCTCCACGAAGGGTCAACATTTTGTGAAATATTGATTATCCCATAACTTATATTCTACTACCCAGAATCGTTCACAATTCCACACATAGTATTAGTTTATTAATCGCTATCATCTTTAGAAAAAGTTGCCGCTCCGCTTTTGTTGCCTCCCATACAAATGGACCATTTTGCACAAAAATATAACCTTATAACCTTGATTCCAGTCCATATGAATACTTAAAAATTTGTACAGTGTTATGTTTTTATAGTACCCATAGCATATTAAAAAATTGGCGTTTTTCCACACCCCTTTCTGACAAATTTTTTACTGATCAGATATAAAATATAGTTTCTACAGCGCGGGGATAACATATATAGGTGGGCTATATCTAAATCTGAACCGATTTCCCTCAATTTAGACAATGTTAATTCATGTAATAAGAAACTTCTTTCTGCCGAATTTCGTACTGATCGGATTAAAAATATACTTTTAACAGCGCCTACATGTAAAATCGGGGATAACATATGTACAAATCGGTTCAAAAATGTTGCTTATACAGTGCATATATGCCAAATCGGAGGTACATATTTATGAAAGCTATATGTAAATCTGAACCGATTTTAACCAAATTCAATAGTCCTTGGGCCTAAAGAAAGATATGTGCAAAGTTTCGTTGAGATCGGACAATAATTGCGACCTGTACTTTGATTACGAGAATACATATACAGACAGACGGACAGCCATACAGACGGACAGCCAGACAGACAGACGGACATAGCTAAATGGACTCAGAAAGTGATTACAAGTCGATCGGTATAATAAACAATGGGTATATCTCTTATCCTTTTGGGTGTTACAAACAAATGCACAAAGTCATAATACCCTGTACCACAGTGTGGTATAGGGTATAAATATGAAAAATTAATTTTTTTGAATTTCCCTATTTTTAAAATATGGGTAATAGTTTATCCACAGGGTAAATAATAATAGTTTATCAAAAAGGCACTGTTTTTGCGTAAGGATACTAGCTTTCAAAATATGGAACAAACAAAGTGTCAGCATTTTTTTCTATTTTTAGTGGTTTTGTTTCGTGCCAGCAAAAAACGATGTTTTTGAAAAAAATCTATTTTTTTATAATTGTTTTCTTGTAAATCATACAGAGTTCGGATGTACATTTCTTTTGTAACAATAACTGCTACCAGGCCTAATAACAGAAAAAACATCCAAGTCGAAAAGTTCATGGAGATAGTAAAATCAGTAACATGAAAGTGAAATCCAAAGCAGGGCGAATATCACATTTTTCACAAAGTGAGGCTATACTTTAGTCGGGTTGAATAACTGAAATTTCTCTACTTGATGGTTTAAGTGAATGTATGTCTGTATATAATCATAAATATGTGTCTCTACATGGGGACAATAACCGGTTATGGGTTAATCAAAAACATGCTGACTCAGACAACATCGTTGGCCAGACAGACCTAACACACGACAAATAATAACATTAACATTGTTGCGGAAAAAAACACCTGAAAATTGCACAAACACATGGGTGGTTTCCTGTCAGAGATATGGATGTGTTGTTCCTCTTACATACTCGTATATGTAACAGGGACAACCCGACAATGTTCATGCATAAGTACATATGTAGATGTTGATGGTATGTCTAATACACTCATATTCGATTGGGTTCGTGTTCGCGTTCGTGTCCACAAATTTCGATGGGTGTTAATGTAGTGGTTGTGATTGCTCCGCTAACCAATCCATACACATACATACACAATATTTTAAAGGTTTTGGGTTAAATGTGTGATATTAGACACCGACTGCCGTCGATCGACTGACTGCCTGACTGAATGGATGATGGCACGTGATGATTGAATTTAGGGGTTTTTGGAGTATAAAATCAAATTGTTGAGTACGACAACACTACAGCGTCACCTATAAATGCGGTACGTGTGACTGAGTTTCTATGTATGTGTTGAAGGGTGTAAATGTATAAATTGGCAAAACACACAGCTACATCTACACAACATACTCGACACGTATCTGGTATAGTATATTAATTTAATTTAATAATTAAGATATTAAAACTCACATCACAAATTGGTATGTCGAAGTAACTAAGGCTACGGCTTGAGGTTTCGGTTTGAGTTGAATACGTGTCATGTTTGTTTTACTCTAATTGTTTAAAAGTGTTATTGCCAAAGTTGGCAATAGTCGTAGTGGCAGGTAACACACAAATAAAAATATATGTGTGAATTTATAATGTTCTGCAGGAATGAGGTGATAATGATTTTATCTTATGAGGAAGAGTGGCAATGGAACTATTGGGGTTAATGCGAATTAATTAATTAAAATGTTGTGATAGACAAAAATACAATTTATTTTTAAAATGATAGGGAATGGATCTAATTATATACATACTTCATTAAGCTTCCAATAAGTATTGTGTACAAATAGATAATAAATTTGTAAGATAATTTTAAATTAAGAATATGGGAGTATTTTTGGTGAATACGAGTATATAAAAAAATAATCATTCAAACTTAAATATACATAATTTAATTTTAAGTTTTTTTTTAAAAAAACACTAGACTAATAAATAATTACTAAACCCTTAAAGGATGAAGAATAATCTTCCTCTATACTAGAGTCGACCACTGTGGTCTTCCTCTATACTAGAGTCGACCACTGTGGCCTTCCTCTATACTAGAGTCGACCACTGTGGCCTTCCTCTATACTAGAGTCGACCACTGTGGCCTTCCTCTATACTAGAATCGACCACTGTGGCCTTCCTCTATACTAGAGTCGACCACGGTGGTCTTCCTCTATACTAGAGTCGACCACGGTGGTCTTCCTCTATACTAGAGTCGACCACGGTGGTCTTTCTCTATACTAGAGTCGACCACTGTGGTCTTCCTCTATACTAGAGTCGACCACTGTGGTCTTCCTCTATACTAGAGTCGACCACTGTGGTCTTCCTCTATACTAGAGTCGACCACTGTGGTCTTCCTCTATACTAGAGTCGACCACTGTGGTCTTCCTCTATACTAGAGTCGACCACTAAATTTAACTTCAAATGGCCATACCTTTTGTCTAATGGCAATATTTTTCATTAAATAACAAATTTTATTTTTATTAATTTGTTATGTTTATCATTATATTTTACCAATGAAAATCGATAGTCATGTCACATCGCCCATAAAACAACAATATTTCACCTCTAAGGAAAAAGCACTAGAAATATCTACATAATTGCTTTAAACTGATACGAACAAGTTGTCCTTTTTCCTGAAGACGTGCCATGTCAAGGACATAAAATATTAGCGCTTGACACAAAGGTTTTCGTGTAAATCTGAAATCTCAAAGAAAGTGAGGAGAAGCGATAAAAAAGTTTACTCACTTAACACCGCTTAAGTGGAAGTCCTGGAATGGATGAGTGGTGGGTGGTGGTCACATCAAGTTGGAGGATAAGTGCGTGTAATGGAATGAAATGTCAAAAAGGACACCGCCAAAGAATTTTAAAGTAATTCATAAAGACCTTGTAATCGCATTTGTTTAGCTGATGAATTGGGATTTGAGCTCTAAAAAATTACATTATCTGAAGATTAATACCAGAAAATTGTATGTAAATAGCGGTGACGATGTTTGGAGACATGTCCCATCGGTGTCGTAGTGTTCGGCTAGCTAATGGACTTGAAAAGTAACAGAGGGGAGCATGAATTAACTAAGAAAGTATGTATAGGCAAATAATAAGTTTGGAAGTGAATACTTTTTTTGTAAAACAAAGATGTTATTGTACTTCAAATGTTTTCTTCCGGTGAGAAAAATCGGCTCGTTTTAGAGATCAAATCTTAGATTTTTGATCATTTTGTTCTATGAGTGTAACATGACAAGTCGTCTTAGCATTCTTTGGAATGAGGGTACCCACATGAAGATTTAAAATGTTCTGATTCTTTACTATATGACAGAAGCCCTTTATTGATCTCTACTTCATTGAGGTTTTCTTCAAGAATTCTTTTGTTTTAAAAATATTGTATTTTCAAGAAATTTCCCTATATTTTACTTTGGAATTTTGGAAACAGCAAATACCAATCCATTATATAGTACACAAATTTTGTATATTTTACTTTGGAATTTTGGATTTTACTTTGGAATTTTGGAAACAGCAAATACCAATCCATTATATAGTACACAAATTTTGTAGAAGGGCTGTTTATACTTTTTTTAGGTGTAATTTGGTGTCCTAAGTGCGAAAAAAATATTTAAAAAAAAGTTTATTATTTTTAATTCCAATATTCATGGAAATGTGCCTTTAGTATTTGAACCATTTTTTGAATTATACGTCTGAAAAAGTCGGGTTACGCGTTAAATTTAAGGAAATTATGAGGGCTACGAATTTTGGAAATACTCGTATACGGTACAGAAACGGTCATAACTTTTGTACTATTGGGTATATCGATCCAAAATTGTCAGACTAGTCTTGGTATTTCGTCCATAACTTTTACAAATATTACGTCTCACAAAAAATTTTTACGGTTCTGGATTTGTGAGAGTGCGAGGAATATTCTGAGAATTTGAAGAAAAACGAGGGGGGAATATTTTCTAAAAATTTTTTTATTTGAAACTAACATTTCGGAAGCAAAGTTTAAGTATTTTGGCAATATATCAATGCTTTAAATTAAAGCCTGTTTTCAGAAGTTCAAAGTGAAATTTTTTTTAGAAATTGTATAAGTTTGTAAAATTCGATTAAAACTTAAATCGTATAAGCTTGGGGACGATATTGGAATATGTATGTACGATGTATGTACGATAAATTGGAATATGTATATATAAATTAAAAATTTGTGCTGTAAACCAAAAGCTAATTCTGCTAATGACATTGTGTTATCGAGGAAAAATAAAATTTTCCAGAGACCAGTAAGGGACTCACTGTAATTCACCAAAGCGTCAGGAAGATTTTCTATTTTGTCGGAAATTTTAACAACTTTTTTCTACGGTAAAAAAATTGCCAAAAAAAGTTTGTAATATAAAATCGCAATATATCCTCAAATATGAGGTTCTCGGAGAAAATGTAAATTTTCTAGAGAACAGTATGACACCCAATATCATCCACCAAAGCCCCAAGTAAATTACAATTTGTCCATATTTTAATTTTGGAAATTTTGGAAATGTTAATTAAAAATAATTTTAGACTGGGTCTTTTGTGAGAAGAGTGGCAAATTTTACAAAATATTTCAACATAAGTATTATATATGAACGGTTGAAATATTTCTCTTAGTTTTCAGCGTTTTCCAATTGTAATATTATAAAATTTATTTGCTTTTTTTGTTTATAGATAATTTTATTTGATTTATTTTCAGAAAAACTTTAATTATTTTAATTTAAGATCACGCAATATTTGAAGATAAATGTGATGGATATATGAAAAATGCAGTGCTGAATGCCATTTATAACTTGCAGAAAATAAGTGAGCATACACCTACATGGAAATGTTTGAATTGGAAGGAAATAGATTTGAAAACAATATTTGTATGTATTATGTATTTCTGAACAAATATATTTTATTTGTAAATCAAGAAATTTAATTTGGATTTAATGTATTAGAAAAAAATATATTTGCGAACTGACGTTCACATATAATATACGTGTTTTCACAAAAACAAAGTTATTGTTAAAAAGTTTTCCAAATATAATTTATTTAAAAAGATTTTTTCCTTTTTTGGATTTTAGTTTAAATTTTTCCTTGATTTCGTGTTCATAATTGCTTTATAAGTACTTCATAATTAAACCTGCTGTTAGATTAGGCCCATTTGGTCCAATTTTTGTATCGTTTCCTTTATAAACGGTAATATATGTGTGTATATATATTGCCTTATAATTTGGTCCAAGGGATAGTTTTGTTTTACTAATATCAAAATAATAACCTTTTTTGCTCAAAAATAATTGTAAATAAGCTGCTTTCTTTTCACGAAGTATTGAATAAAAATAAATATAAAATATTGTCTTCCATATTCATTTTATATGAAAAATGTAATGTTGATCAAATGGACTCTTAATCTAGGATTCGTACAGATTTGCTAATCTAACACCAGGGTTAAGAATGTCATAAGAAGCATTAGCTTTTGTTTTACAGAAGTAATTTTTAATAAGTTTTTGTAGTTTTGTTTCCTAACAAAACTTAAGATTTTAAGTTTTGCTGATCAGTCGTAGTGAAAGGACGTGTTTAGCACAGAGCGGATAGTTAAAATCTATTACGCAGTACCTATTACGCAATTCGCAAAAACAAAACAAAATCTGTACAAAGTCTGGAAGTCCTACATCGTAGTACCTATTACGGGCTAATACGAAAAAAAAATTCATTGGCGGGGATGCCTTCGCGTTCCGATGGAGCGGGGTTCCCCAATCGTCCTACTGTCCGTCCGTTGGTCTTGGCCAAAGCCGACCACACCAAACATGGTGAAAATTTCCCCCCAGTACTCACAACAGGTGGTACGGTGTGGGGAAAACGTCATGTCCGACCGTCAAAACGGAAACACAATGAGCACCGGATAGCGCTCAGAGTTCTGACGAAGTTGGAGGCTGTTGAGGTTTCGGCTCTTACCGAAAAACAAAAAGAGCCACTTACCTGGGCTAAAGGCGTCTTAGATGCTTCTAAGGCCAATCAGCCGGCTGAAAGAGCCACAAATTCAGCTGTGTTAACGGCTAATAAAGTCAAAAGAATCAGATCACCTGATGAACCCCTGCCCAAATGTCACTATCAACAGGACACTCACCAAGCCCTTCAATGAAGTGGCGAAGGAGAGTCTAGTAATGGCCGTTATAGACAGAAGTAGTGAGGATGGATCCATCCTCAAGGACAAATGGAGCCATGTGCAATCAGCCATTATGGCTCATTACCTCGATGTCCGTAGAGAGATGCCGGGCACACCACCAATCTGCAACGATGCAGGATGGCATCAGGGGAGAGTAAAGCTCTTACATTTCGGTGATGCCAGATCAGTAGACCTGTATAAGGCTGCTCTGAGTCGAGCAGGTGAGGTGTGGCCGGGTGCCCAGTTGGATATTGTCGAAAAAAACAACATCCCTAGTCACCCTAGAGCCATCACCTGGGTTACAGAAGAGCCCTCCAACCCGGCTGACATATTAGAAATAATAAAAGATTCCAATCCTGGTCTGCCCGCCCATAATTGGAGAATCAGCAAGGTGGGTGAGGCGGATGGTAAAAAGCGGCAGGTCAATTTGATCCTTAACGCTGAATCCACCTCCCATATACAACGTGCAAGTGCAACCCTACAGTATGGCTTCGAGACTATAGTCTTGAAGGTATACAAGCAGGATATAGTTCCCACTGCGGAAGGTGAGTCGTCCACCGCGGTTGATACACAGCTTTCTGGAAGTGCGGAGGTATCCACGCCCATTATTTCGGGTGACTCCAACTCTAACAGAAGATCTGTAACGTCCTACTCTGAGGACGAAAGCTCTACTTCTGACACAGAGGGGCTGAGGGGAGTCTCCGGACTCTTTGACGCATCTGGCGGGGACAAGCTTCTCGATGATACGGACGAAGAGTTCGATAACACCCTTGTAGGGGTGGAAGTTAATCTGTCAATTACCAATGATGGTAAGAATTTTACAGATTAACCTCCATCACGCTAAAGCAGCCTCAGCGGCTCTATTGCTGCGCCTGTCCACAGGTGCAGTAGATATCGTCCTGATACAGGAGCCCTACGCAGTGGGAGCAAGGGTGTGCGGTATCAGGACACCCAACTTTAAACTGCTTGTGGCCAACTGTGAAGGCACTCCAAGAACCTGCATTTTGGCCAGGAAAGATCTAAGTATCTTTCTCCTGGCTAATTTAAGTGGTAAAGACCAAACATCTGCTAGTCTGGAGATCGGTAATCGCATATATTGGGTGGTCTCCAGTTACTTGCCTTATGAAGCTGTAGTACCGACTGCTCTATTCAGGGAAGTAGTAGAAGAAGCAACATCTGACGAGGCCGAGCTGATTGTTGGCGCAGACACGAACGCTCATCATACTATCTGGGGTAGTACGGATATAAACAATAGGGGTGATTCGCTTCTTGACTTTATTCTAACTACCAACCTAAGTATTTGTAACATAGGTAATAAACCGACCTTTACAATTAAAGACAGACAAGAAGTACTAGACGTAACGTTTGCTACTGACCGGCTGTCAGACAAAATTATTGGGTGGAATGTGCTGGACGACCACTCATTCTCAGATCACCATTATATTGAGTTCAAACTCGCTGAAAAAGCGCCTGAACCTGCCGTCCACAGAAATGTGAGAAAGACAAAGTGGCACCTGTATGAAAAGAATTTCAAGAAAGTCCTCAACTCCAAACTTCTGTACGAACCGAATGACAAAGCCGGTCTGGATCATCTGGTCGAACATATCACCACATCATTCAATAGTCCCCTTGAAGAAGCCTGTCCAAAAACAAGGTACAAGGGTAAAACTAAACCCCAATGGTGGACTTCTGATCTAACGGCTATGAAAAAGACCTGCAACATGCTATTCAACAAGGCTAAATCTACTGGGGTCGCTAATGTTTGGGATGCCTATAAAGAGCAACTCAAGATCTATAAGAAGGAGCTTAGAAAGGCGCACAGTGTCGTGATTTCATAAAAGAGGTGGCCAAAAATAGAAGGAGCCGTCGCAGGTGAATGAAATTTTGCATAAGTCGTTTTTTCCGGTCGGGAAGAATAAAAACGAAGTTTTGGAAAAATTGACTAAAGGACAGATATAGCCCCCATATATATGTTTTGTCCGATTTGTCCCTTTACCCCTATAGAAGCTGTACTTTACATCCAATTGCTTTGAAATTTAGCATGGTAGAGTTTCTTGACCCATAGACCAGTATTGCCGAATTTGAAGAAAATCGGGTCAGATCTAGATAAAGCTCCCATATATATGTTTAGTCCGATTTGGGTACAGAACAAATCGTTTGCAAAGAAAATAGGCTCATTTTTTTTCAATTTTGATTTGTTTTTAATTTTCGTTTATTTTTTGGATTTTTATCACATATGCATTTTGAACATAATAGTAAATGTTCAAAAAAGGATTTAGTTTCCCATAATATATTTACAGCAAATCATAATACATTTTAACACATTGCGAAATGAACTTTTTATTTATTTGAGATAATATGTAATAAATACGGATATACTCGTAAGTACGAACAAATATACTACTCGCTATGCTGTTAACTTTTGATCTAAAATGGTCCATTGTGTGGGAGGTACCAACCATTTTTCTTGGCGTGTTAGCGACTAGCAAACTAATACTATGTGTGAAATTTCAGAAGATTCGAGTAAGTAGTATAGTCGTTATTAAAGAATCAATATTTCACCAAAAGTTAACCCTTTGTGGGGGAGGTACTAGAAGGAGTGGACCAATATGGCCCATCTTCGAACTTCGCCGGATAAAGAGAAAAATATTACCGCACACCAAATTTGAAGTCAATCGGTTACTCCTTTCAAGAGTTATCGTGCGCACCAGCCACCAAACAGACAGACAGACTGACGGACGGATGGACGGACGGACGGACATTGCTCAAATGACTTAAAATGACCCAAAACGGATTTCCGCCGAACATACTTAGGGTCTTAGGTCACTCCTTCGATGTGTTACACTTTTGGCTCGTAGCAAATGATATATAACCTCCTCTCTAAGGTGAGGGGATAAAAAGATTCACCAATAAAATTTGTGCAGAGCTGTGCAGCTGAGACTTATATATGTTAAAATACATACTTATAGCTAAAAAATATCAAAAAAATGGAGAGATGTTTTTTGATGTTTTTTTTTAATTGTCTACGCAAGTTTGTGTATATTGTCAAAACCTGACTTCACACCAGACCTGTCTTCTTGGTAACGGTACATCACATATGATCAATATTTGTAAACTATAACAGTGTTGCAATTGTAGCAATATGTATCACACTTGCATTTCAATGGCATTTTGTACCAACCGTTAACAAAAAATTGGAATTTAACCCCTTATTACTGGATACGAAATTTCATTGTGTTTCTTAACAATTATCATTTTGCAAACAAACCACAATTTTGAGCCACAATAACTCAAAAACTGCTCAATATTTTTGGATAATATTTTACACTTTTTTTAATTGTTGTGTTTTTCATAAAATTGTGTAAAAAAAAATTAACAATTCCAACATCAGCTCTTACCATTTTTGGCCACGCTCGTGACACTGTGAGGCGCAAAGACGCTCTTGGTATACCTTCTGTGGCGAAGTGGAAAAGGTCTCCGACGCCGGAAGGCTGAGGAAAATATTATCAGCTTCACCCTGTACAGTGGGTTACTTGCAGGATGAGGCAAATAATTGGACCAAAAACAGCGAGCAGTCGCTCAATGTACTGCTCGACACACATTTCCCGGGGAACTCTCTAACAGAACCAGAGGATCAGCAGGACCAACAAGAATGCGAGTGGACTGCGAGCGTCGCTAGCTTGTTGACTGAGAGATCCAGAATAAGCTGGACTATTAATAGCTTTGAGCCCTTCAAGTCACCTGGACCAGAAGGCATCACTCAAGCAGAAATGCAGAAAATGTTGAAGTAAATTATCCCTTGGCTGGAGAAAATTTATGTAGACTGTATCAGGCTTTCATACATCCCGAATCGATGGAGGGATACCAAAGTGGTATTCATACCTAAAGCGGGGAAGATATCACACACTAGGCCAAAAGACTTCAGACCAATTAGCCTATCCTCCTTCCTATTGAAAGGTCTGGAAAGACTTTTAGATTATTTCATTAGGGAAAAACTGGATACAAAACTCCTGTCGGTGAACCAACATGCTTACAATAAGGGGAAGTCTACAGAATCAGCCCTGCACACTCTTGTGAGCACTATCGAATCGTCCCTGCATTTCATGGAGTACTCCATGGTGGCATTTCTTGACATAGAAGGGGCTTTTAACAACATTCACTCAGATGCAGTAATTGCGGCACTGTCACATCTAAAAGTTAACTCTAGTTTGAGTAGACTAATTCAAAGTCTGCTCAACAGAAGACGCATAACAGCACGTCTTGGGTCCACAACTCTAACAAGGTTTGTAAACAGAGGGACCCCACAAGGAGGAGTACTGTCTCCACTAATTTGGAACCTAGCGGTGAATGAAATCCTGCTAGATCTAGAACGTTGTGGCTGCAAGGTCGTGGCATATGCGGACGACGTTGCAATCGCAGTGAGTGGCAAATTCGAAAACGTCCTCCGAGACATTCTACAGGTGGCTCTGAACAAATTGGCTAGATGGGCCAGAAGCAGCGGTTTGGGCATAAACCCAAACAAGACAGAATTGGTTCTCTTTACTAGGATGAATAAAGTCCCACATGTGCACCCTCCACCTCGGATAAATAGAACAAATCTAGTCTTTTCTGAAAGTGCAAAATTTTTAGGAATAATTCTAGATAGAAAACTGTTATTTAGACTTAATGTATTGGAACGTGTAAGGAAGGCTAACGTCGCCTTATATTCCTGCAAAAAGGCTGTAGGGTCGCGGTGGGGCCTCTCTCCTAAAATCGTCCACTGGATATATATAGCAGTAGTTCGTCCTATACTGCTATACGGCATTGTGGTATGGTTGACGGCAACTGACAAACTAACCATCACCAACCTACTAACAAAGGTTCAGAGAACTGCCTGCCTGAGCATAAGCGGAGCCTTAAGGACTACAGCGACCGAGTCTCTACAAGCCCTACTCCATATACTGCCGATTAATATTGTGGCGAGAGAAGTTGCAACCAAAGCGGCAATAAGATTAAACTGCCTATCAATGTGGAGGTACAAACCTACGGTCACATGAGAATATCAAAGTGTAGTGCTATGGTAACCGACCGAGTGGACTATATACCAACGGTGTACACCTTCGAGAGAAATTACATCACTATGATTCCCGCGAGAGATGAATGGGTTGGAAGAAAACCAGGTAATAGAAACCATCTCCACTTTTACACGGATGGTTCGAAGCTTGATGTAAAGGTTGGCTTCGGAGTACCCTGTGCAGAGCTTAGATTGGATATAGCTCACAGACTACCAGATACCTGCAGTGTCTATCAAGCCGAAATAATGGCAATATGGGAAGTAGCCAAGTGGCTGAGTCGCAACGTAGTAACCAACACTGGCGTTGTCATTTACTCGGACAGCCAGGCTGCCATCAATTCTCTGGACATCCCTAAATTCACAAACAGCCCTGACTGCCGCAGATCTCTTAACGAGATGGCTGAGCAGTTTAACATACACCTCATATGGGTGCCTGGGCATAGGGATATCCCGGGGAACTGCAAAGCCGATGAACTTGCTAGGAAAGGGACGACATTACAAATTCTCGAAGAATTTGCATATATTGGTGCGCCACTATCCACGTGCAAGCTTTGGCTTAGGCAAGAGGCAATCAGGCAGTCCAACGAAAGATGGACAGAAATCGGCACCTGCAGAGTAGCTAGACAAATCTGGCCAAGGTATGACCTGAGAAGATCAAAATATCTCCTCGCACTAGAGAGGCAAAGATTGTCTACGTTAGTATCAGTTCTGACGGGACACTGCTTGATCGGCGAACACGCCAAAAGATTGGGTATTGACTCTAATGACTTCTGCAGAAGCTGTGGAGATGAGGAAGAAGTGGAGAGCATTGAAAACTTGCTATGCGACTGTCCCGCTCTGAGTAAACGACGACTGGACATACTGGGGTCGGCTTTTCTAGGCAGCCTAACAGATCTTTCCAGTACCGATATTCGTAATATCGACAAATTTGTATATCAAACAGGTTGGTTTCGATGAGGGGCATTTCAGCCCGTGGTAACACTAGGGACCTAAACTGGTCTATGTGAGCTTGTATAAAAAATACGGCTGCCACCCTAACCTAACCTAATCCTAACCTAAGATTTTAAAATCTAAGTCACGGTTGATTTTTTTGAGAAAATTATTTTCGATAACTCAATTTATATGAAAAATGTCACTTTCACCACTTTCAAAACAATCAGTTTCTATTATTAATAATATCTTACATAAATATTTTTTTAACTTTTAGTACAGCAAATTTTGTATGGATCTTTTATGAGAATTTGTGTCGTAGAAGAATGACTAAATATTTCAGTGTAAATAAGTATATTCCAAAGATTTTAACATATCACTTATCTTTCAAAATTTTGTGGCAGTTATATGATAAAATTTATTTTAATACTTTATCGTATATAAATCATTCTGTTTGATTTCTATTAAAATTATTTTAATTTTAGTTCGCGCAATTGAACTTTATTTGGATAAATGAAAAATGCAGTGGGGAATTAAAAATTTACAAATTGAAGGAATTGAGTGAGCATCCAAACTATATGATATAATAATATAATATTTGTTTTATTTCTATTTAAATTCCAACCAAATTCTAGGTTAAAAATCATTAAGGTCGGTTCCGATAAAAATTGTTCATGGACAGCAAATAGAGAAACGAATCCCGCTATAGAATCGATACATAACTATACAATATTCGAATAAAAGTCAAACATCATAGTGTGTTGGCGATTTGTCTATATACAATTACATATTGTTTTAAATTATAAAATGTTCAAGGTTATCCGTAATATGTATTATATTTTTTTGTATTTTCCAATATAAATAACAAATAAAATATTTATTTAGAAAGATAAAGTGTTGTGTTATTGAATTTTCTATGAATAGTAAATGATTTCAAAGAAAATGATTCATTTAAAAGAGTAACATTATAATCAATATAATGTAACGAATTTTCCATACATATTTAAAAAAACTGTATTTAAATTCATGTATGCCTTAAATTAATTACCAGTATTTTCTTATATCAAGGACAAACACTTTAAATTTTATTACGATAATGTTTTAAATCATATGATATTTTACTAAAAATAAGCACGCGCCATACTTAAATTTACGCAAAAATGTGCTTATTTTAAGACCAAACTTAATTAGTTTTATTACCCAAAATTCTTAATTCTATGAAATACATCCTCAAAACAAGTACTATTCACGTCTTTAAATTGACTATAAAACCTTCTTATTTTTATAGCGATTGTCTTTGGCTCGAAATCATTGCCAAAATCTTAAACTTTACGAAAAATTCATTGATTTTCAGTACGCTTGTTTTTAGTGTATATAACGTTGTCAATTCGGTCCAATCTCAGACTGTGACCAGTGTAGCCGTGACCGCTTGACCGTTGCGGCTCATATAACAGGTAGAAAGCTAGAAACTCCAGTGTGGTATAGCCTACGGACTGTTAACATGGTCGTTTTTTGGCCAGAGGTCAACTCTCGCTCTTAAATTATACAAAGATAAAATAATATGTAGTATACACAGGAAAAAAATAATTTTGAATTCTAAGATTGTTGTCAGTAGTGACCAAAGCAATTTTCATTCTTCCACTACATTTCAAAATTCTTTAAGATTTTTTCATTCTTCCAATAAAAATCCCATAATATCTGTGGAGCTGAACATATATGTGCATAAAACGATCTTCAAGGAAATGCGTCGTCCGGCCTGAGGACAAGAGGTACACAAAAACGGAGACATAATGTTTAAAAGTTTTTCGAAATATATCGCTCTCTATATACACCGGTAATATTTAAACAAAAATATACGAGTATATCGAAATTTGAAACATGGCATATTATGCATTTGTTTCTCAGCCACTTATTTGGTGACCTCTTGACCACTGACCCCATAAAAGTATTAATTTGAAAGTTTGCACACATATCGTACATTTGAGGTTGTGCTTTCATATTTACAGAATTTTTTACTGTTGTCAGTGAATTTGTTTGAGTTTTTGAGAGCATCTGGAGTTTGATAGACTTTCAAGTAGACTGATCCTGGATGTTAAACAAATTTTTAATGATCGGCGTATGATCAAATATTCGAAGGTATTTGTAAACCAAAGATTTTAAATACGTATTTTTACATAAATTTTGCTATAGCCAACATTTTTTTAGTTTTTTGGTCCTTATTTTTTATTCAAAATCAAAAATAATACTAATGTTTGGATCACTCTTTTCAAAGACAACCCGGGCATCGCCGGGTATTTAAATGCTAGTACATACATATGTGTTATATACATAAATATAAAAAAATATATTTCTAACCATTGTTTTCAAAATTTTTTAACAAATCATTAATCATTGTTTCATATTGCGGGCTTTTATTGTGTCCAAGGAAATTTGAAACTACAAGCTTAAACGACCTCCATGCTGCAATTCCATCCGACGTCAAATATGATTCGAAATTCACATCTTTTATCAGTTTCCTCATTTTAGGCCCAGAGGCATAACATACCAACTACTTTTAAATCGCAACAAATTTTCCAGTCATGTTCATATTTTAAGTATTTTATCAATGTAGCCATCGTTTCGTATGATTCCTTAGTGTTGACAGCATGAGCATTGGGAATCGAAAAAAAGTACTACTTTCAAACTTTCTTTACTGCTGTCAACAAGTAACCGCCATTCCTTTGAATTGTATGTTTCATTAAGTTCCTCGAACAATCCGGGAATGTCCTTGCAAAACATCTGTTATCCACATTTGTATAAAATTGTTTGTAAGGTATGTATATCACGGACTCTATAATATGATATGTTAACATCTGGGGCCAACATATTGTACTGTTTCATCCCAGATGCAAGTAGTTCTGCCTTATCTTTATTATTTATTAGCGTATTCCATAAGAAACATAAGCTATTTACATAGAATCTCCATCTTTGTCTATCTGATGCAATGTATCTAAGTTCGTTAAATGTTTTTCCTGTTTCAGTAAAAAACGTCCGTCTCCATGTTGTCTTCGGTCTTCCGCGGTTTCTCGTTCCTTGGGGGTTCCATTCGAGAGTTGCGTGGCATATTTCATTGTATGGCTTTCGCAGAGTGTGTCCCAGCCAGCAGTATTTCCTTCGTTTAATTTGTACGTTGATATCCTCCTGTTCGGTTATTAGCAGAAGTTGTTGGTTTGATATGGTCCTTGGCCACCATATTTTAAGAATGTTGCGCAGGCATCTGTTTGTAAAAGTTTGTAGCTTTCGTTTCGTTCACCGCCCAGGTTTCTGATCCGTATAGTAAAACGTTGTATATATGAATTTTAGTTTTCGGGGAAATTGAGTTGGATTTCCATATGTTTTTCAGATTAATGTATGCTATTCTTGCCTTTCCGATACGTGAAAGTACGTCGTTGATTGCGCCGCCGTCTGTTGTTGCCTTATCTTTGGTCAGTTCCAAATCTCTCACTAGATCAATGAGTTGAAACTGAGTTGAAAGCGATGACTTCTGACTCATACTTGAATCGCTCAGAGTTGAGTACTCAGTTGAACTTGATGATGTTTCCGGTATTAGGCTTTTAGCTATACTTGGACTCTTCCTACTCCAATCTATTAACTTATACAAAAATAGCAGTCCGTATCGTGAATTAATGGTTGTCTTCAAATCATTGGCATTTCAAATTGCACGTGAAGTCTAAAATTAAAACGTTTTATTCCACAAAACATTGTAATACATTAATAGTAAAGTACTTACCGCATTCTTCCACTAGTCCATCGAGTAAGATTTACATGGCACGAATTACACAAAATACTAGGTGTCCACGGTTCGTTCATATTTTAAACTCGTATACCAAAATATTATACATATATTTCTTTTATTATTTTACTAAACGCACGTCGATTTTTTTAATTACATATTTTCCACAGATGTAGCAGAAATTGTCGGGATCATTTAGACATTGAAAAGTTCTTTGCCTTTTACTCATACTTCGAAATATAACTTTGTAATATTTTTCAGAAAATCTACTTAAATCTTTAAGGCGCTGAATTACACTAATTTATTAATTACACTAAGAATTAAATTTCATTCATAAATTCCGGGTTTAAGGTTCATAAGTTGCAGTACATGTAGCTGACATATAGTTTGCTTCGAAAGTAGACACCCAATATTTTCAAGACTGCCGCGTACTACTTTGTATTGCGTATATATAACTTTACTACCTAATTTTACTAAGGCGTAACTGAATGGAAACCTCATAAATAAAAAACCACAAATATTGTTGAATGACCCTCTATCTGAGCGGATCTCATCCAATATAGCTCTCACATTGCATATCATGTTTTATGGATATATTTATTTTATAATGTCTGACATCAATCCTCATTAATTAATATGCAAGTGCAAATTCTCTTATATGTCTCTCTCACATATGGCGAATTCAATATAAGCAAAAACATGATTTAAAAACGAAAAAATATGACAGAAAATTTTTTTGAATTTCCCTAACATTTACAAAATGGCTCACAACTTCTACATCTATCCATAGATTTTTTTTAAATAGACAGTGATTTTTTTCGTTAGCAGGCTGGCTTTTTAGAAATGTGATAAAATAATTTTTTCGATTTTTTTCTATTTTTGATGGTTTTTTTTTGTTTTTTTAAAAAAAAAAAATTTTTTCTCATATTTTTGACGATTGTTACTAAACCAACGATTCTACGTAAAAGCGATATTTGCAGCATATGTAGCCCTCATAATTCCCTTTAATTTGAGGCATAACACGGCTCAATCAGGCTTATACTTGGTCCAAATACTGAATGTACTTTCAATGAAAGCTGGAATTTAAAAACAAAAATTACCTTAAAAAATTAGTTTAATATTTTTTTGCGTGTTACAAAAATTTTGTTGCATAGTGTTATTAATTATTGTATTTTCGTTTGTTTTATTTTGGTCTTTAAATCGTTACTGATTTATAACTAGGATATTCTCCTGGCTTTAGATCATCATTGCCTCTATTATGTATTATACAGGGTTATCCATTTCCAGGTTCCCTACTTTTTTAAAGAAAAAAAACAGAAAATTAAAATTGAATGGGAAATGTTTTGTTATCATATGAAAGAACATTCTTTGGCATTTATTTTTTGAAGATTATGTCTATCATATGTTATGTCTATCATACTTTTTTAAAGAAAAACCAGTAAGGAAAGGCAGAAAGTCGGGCGGGGCCGACTATATAATACCCTACACCTCCCTAACAATGCGATAAGGGTAATTGCAATAATAATTTGGAATAATTGGTAAATGGGTAGAAACATATTATCTAATTCTGAAACGATAATCGCTAAATTAAGCAATATTCGTTCCTAAACTGAAAACATCTTTCTGGAAAATTTTTATGATCGGAAATAAAATACAACATCTATAGCGGTTTGATACCAAATCAGGAGGAACAATCAATATAAATCTGAACCGATCTTCCCTGAATACTCATTCATGTAAAAAGACCTCCTTCTGTCGAATTTCGTACTGATCGCATATAAAATACAGTCTCTACAGCGCCTACATGCCAATCGGGGGTAACGTATATATGGGGGCTATATCTAAATCTGAACCGATTTCTTCCAAATTTAACAGTGTTCATTCATATAATAAGAAACCTCTTTCTGCAGAATGTCATACTGATCTGATATAAAATAACATTTTTACAGCGCTTACAAGTCAAATCGGGGGTAACGTATATATGGGGGCTATATCTAAATCTGAACCGATTTTCTCCGAATTTAGCAGTATTCCTTCATGTAATAAGAAACCTCTTTCTGCCAAATTTTGCACTGATCGGATATAAAATACAGTTTTTACAGCGCTTACATGTCAAGTCGGGGGTAACATATATATGGGGGCTATATCTGAATCTGAACCGATTTTCTCCGAATTTAGCAGTATTCCTTCATGTAACAAGAAACCTCTCTTTGCCTAATTTCGCACTGATCGGATATAAAATAACATTTTTACAGCGCTTATATGTCAAATCGGGGGTAATGTATATATGGGGGCTATATCTAAATCTGAACCGATTTCTTCCAAATTGAACAGAGTTCATTCATGTAATAAGAAACTTTTTCCTGCCGAATTTCATACTGATCGGATATAAAATAAAGTTTTTACAGCGCTTACATGTCAAATCGGGGCTAACATATATATGGGGGCTATATCTAAATCTGAACCGATTTTAACCAAATTTAATAGGGATCGTCCTTGGGCCAAAAAAAAGATATGTGTAAAGTTTCGTCGAGATCGGACCGTAATTGCGACCTGTACTTTGATTACAAGAATACATGCACAGACGGACAGACAGACAGACAGACAGACAGACAGACAGACGGACAGACAGACAGACAGACAGACAGACAGACAGACAGACAGACAGACAGACGGACAGACGGACATAGCTAAATCGACTCAGAAAGTGATTCTAAGTCGATCGGTATAATAAACGATGGGTCTATTTCTTCCCCTATTTCATGGGTGTCAAGTTCGTGGGAACTGGACTGGAAAGTGTTTTTTTGGATTTATGGACTTAGCGCAATTGGCGAACGATTATTTTGATAATAAAACTGAATAATTTGTAAACGTTGTTCAGGCTTAAGTCTTTCCATGATGAACTGCCAAACAATACTTAACAAATATAACATGACAGCATGACACGACTCACACGTGATCTGTCAAAAAAAGGCTATTGAAAAAGTATTACTCTACTTAGATCACCCTGTAGAAGGCAACATTTATTCAAAAAAGGTATTATCTATTTAAATTGCGTTTAATAAAGTTTGCACTAGTATTAACCCTTTTAAGGTTTGATGAAAATACCAACTTTTTTACTTCTTAGAGTTACTGCTCGAAAAATTTAGAGGTACTAGAAGGAGTGCACCAATATGGCCCATCATCGAACATAGGCTGAAATGGAGAAATATATTACTTCATACCAAATTTTAAGTCAATCGGTTACTACTTTCGACAGACAGACGGACGGACATTGCTCTAATAACTTAAAACGACCCAAATCGAATTTCCACCAAATATATTTGGGGGTCTTAAGTCACTCCTTCAATGTGTTACACTTTTGGCTAGTAGGGTATGTACCCTTTTCCGTAACGTGTGGTGATAATAAATGTAGTAAATAATAAAATACAATAGATTTTTATACAAAATTTAACTTTATTGATAACTTATTTGCTAATAAAGTTGACACGATTTTTTGTTTGTATTATTACTTAAAAACTATTTTTATTTTGAATTTTCAAGAAATGAGTATTTAACAGAAGAAGTTCAAAAAAAGAAAACTAAAAACACAATAGTAAAATAATAAAAAAAATTCAACAAAAAATGGGAAAAAAGAGAAATTAAAAGGACAGATTGTTTTTTTGTTTACAAAAGCTGAAGTTTTGTTCTTGCTGTTGTTGCTGGCACACAGACTGTTCTCTCAAACCTAGTTGAGATTGCGCAAAAAACTTCCCTCACTCGAATTTTACTCATCAACACCATCACCTTCGGCATCCTGAATGGGACCTGAGAAGATGTAACTGTCACGACCCTGAACGCCAGTACCGCCAGCATCACCCAACCAGGGATAGACATTGGGACATTCGCGACAGGTTTCCATGTAACGGGTATCGGTGATATTCTGTTCGGGCACTTTGAAGGGCAGAGCACACGTGTTCCAGATGTTGCAGGGTTTGGGAGCCACATTGACATTCTTATCGCATTTCCATGAATCGATTTGGTTCACATCGCGGGTCTCTTTAGGATCGGTCATGTATTGCAACATTTGGGAAATGGTGACAATATAAACGTCGGGACTAAAATGAGAAAAAGAGAGAGAGAGGCAATTGATTAATATGAGTTGAATTTCAATAAAGAAAGAGAGAACGTTTTTATTTTATGTTATAGATTTATATGTTAACAAGTAAGAAAGTTTAGTCGGGAAAACCGACTTATGAATCCCATCACCTTGAGTCCCAAAAAATGTCCGTAAATTTGTTTATTTTTTGTATTAATTAAATTATTATCAATTTAAATTGCATTTAATGTACTGGTATTAAAATTATAAGCTGTTAACTGTCGGTGAAAAATGATCCATTTGTGTGGGAGGTACCTAAAGAGGCGTGCCAATAACGCCCACTTTTCTCTGGACTCAAAGATACTATAAAAGCATCACCCTGAACAAAATTTGAAGTATTTGTATGCACTGGTATTATAGTTATAAGCTGTTAACTTTTTGTGCAGAATGGTTCAGTTGTGTGGGAGGTACCAAAAGGGGCGGGACAAAAACGCCCTTTTTTCATTGAACTGTAGACACTATAAAAGAATTACACTGTACAAAATTTCACGTATTTGTGTGCATAGGTATTAACGTTATAAGCACTTAGTTTAAGGTGCAAAACGGTCCATTTGTATGGGAGGTACCAAAAGGGGCCGTACAATAATGCCCACTTTACCGGAATGTAGACACTGTAAAAACATTACAACGTACAAATTATCAAGTATTTTTATGTACAGGTATTAAAGTTATTAGCTGTTTACCATTGGTGCAAAATGGTATATTTGTGTGGGAGGTACCAAAAGGGGCGTGACAGCCCATTTTTCTTGAGGTGTAAGCGACTAATAAACTAATACTATGTGTGAAATTTCAGAAGATTCGCGTAAGTAGTATAGAAGTTATTAAGGAATCAATATTTCACTAAATGTTAACCCTTTGTGGGGTACTAGAAGGAGTTGACCAATATGGCCCATCTTTGAACTTGGCCGGAGAAAGAGCAAAATATTACCGCATACCAAATATGAAGTCAAGCTGGTAATCCTTTCGAGAGTTATAGTGCGCACCAGCCAGCAGACAGACACACAGACAGACTGACGGACGGACGGACGGACTAGCTTTTGATATAGGCTTGAAGGTCCATTTCAAATTGACTTCTTTATACAATAGGTACTAGATATTTAAACCTATATTTTATTTTATATAAACATATATTTTATTTTATCTAAAACCATTCCTAGGAAAATGGTACATGTTTTGATATGTTGAAAGGTCCTTTCCGATTCAACTTCTTGGCGGTTACGTTTTTAACCAATTTGGCTGAAATTTGGGCATACTTTATAAAAGGTACATTACGATATCGATTCTTGATGATCCACATTGTAGGTCAATCTGTATGGAATTTGGAGCATACTCGTTAGGGCGGGTCGATTTAAAAATCGCCCATTGCTCAGTGAAAATCGTATTCTAGGGATCAAAATAAGAAACTTTGCCGAAGGAACCATACCTCTAAAACGAATTCTGATGTCGCGGAAAAAATCCCACTTTGACCCATTTAGAGTGCTCCAATCGAGTCCAAATGTATGGAACCCCCAGGGGGTTGCAGGGGGTGTGCCACTGGCATGGGTGGGTCGGGCCTCCAAAGTTAGTGGGGGTTGGTCATACATTTGGACTCGATTGGAGCACTCCAAATGGGTTAAAGTGGGATTTTTCAAAATTTGCCCTACCCAAAAGTTCGACCCAAATTCCGGGACATCAGAAATCGTTTTAGAGGTATGGTTCCTTCGGCAAAGTTTCTTATTTTGATCCCTAGAATACGATTTTCACTGAGTAATGGCGACTTTTTTTGCCTCCCAACAAATCGACCCGGCTTAATACTCGTATAAGAGTTGACGCTCAAAGTATGACTGCTCCACCTTTATAAATAGAGGTATAGGATATTATTTTGTCGGTGACAGTCCTGGCCGACTTTAGTCTGTCCTTAATTGTTCTGCACATTAATGTGAGCATTTCAATCTGGTATTTTTTTTGTAACGGATATCTTTGCCACCTTTCCTTGGTCTATTTAATGACTTCATGGCTATGACAATTCATTAAGAGCCTTTCATGTTGGCCTACTTTCTTTGCATGTACGTATGGTTTACACCTTTTCCTTCCTCGCAAATGTCTAGTGCTTTTAATTGTTGTTTGTCCAAACTTTTGGTCGATTTCTATTTTTAATTCTCTCCCCTGCCGCTCTACAAAGGAAAACGTCCTTCATACATATACAGCCTCAACAGCACCATCTGCTATCTGTCAATATCGTTAGCAAACAATGGTATGATTCCATTGCGCGTGTGTGTGGTGTGTGTGACAACATTCGTTTTTTGTCGTTCATCCGCTCGTCTCTATTCTTCTTGTTTGCATTAGCTTTGATATGTCCAAAAAGTTTTGTCTCCGTTTGCTATTTGCATGCACTAATTAAAAAATTCCTCGAAAAAACTTTTCTTTTGGCTCATGGGTGCTGCTCTCAAGACATCGTCGTTCGTCGTTTTTATCTACTTCGTCTTTGCACTTCCCTTGGCAAAGGAAGATTCCTTTTGTTCACATTAAAAATTATTCAAAATTTCGTATTGTTATTCTAAAAGCGTTGAGGAATGAGGGATGAAGAGAGGGGTAGAAATAGTTGATGCGTTGAATGGGAAACAAACAAAAAACGCGCCAAAGAACATTCGCAAATCGAAGTCAAAGAAGAACTTATTGAAAAAAATAAAGTAAAGTAAGTAAATAGAAAATAATGTCATAGAGAGTTATTCAAGCGTTCAATTATTTTAATTCAATAAATGTGGTTGTAATGAGGTCACTTTGTCGAATATCAAATATGTCATATTTCTCAGCGGATTAATTTCGTGGAATATTTCTTGCTAAAATTGCTACTACACTAGTTTGCAGACATTTTTCTTTAAAAAAAACAAGCTGACAATTTCCTCATTTTGTGAGAAATATGATATGGAATTTGGTACTCTGTGCGGATTATAGGCACTGGACAAGTAACGGGTGATCCAAGTAGGGATACTTTTTTCAATATCCTTTTTTTGACAGATCACGTGTGAGTCGTGTCATGCTGTCATGTTATTTTTGTTAAGTATTGTTTGGCATTTCATCATGGAAAGACTTACGTACGCCTGAACAACGTTTACAAATCGTTCAACTTTATTACGAAAATTCACGTTCTGTGAGGAATGTGTTTCGTGCACTTCGCTCACACAAGCGGCGTACTATTTGCAACACCCATCACCCATCTTGAGACCCAGCATTCATTATTGTATAATACTCGTCCGAATGGACCACGTCCAGCACGCAGTGAAGAAAATATAGCGGCCGTACCTGAGAGTGTACACGAAGACCGTGGAGAGTCGATTCGGCGCCGTTCGCAGCAACTCGGACTGACGTATGGAACGACTTGGCGCATTTTACGTCAAGATCTTAAATTGAAAGCATACAAAATACAGCTTGTGCAAGAACTGAACCCGCCAGACCTTCCCAAGCGACATCGCTTCGCTCTAGGGGCTCTTGAAAAGTTCCAAGAAGATCCGACGTTTTCGAGCCAAATTTTGTTCAGCAATGAGGCCCATTTCTGGCTCAATGGGTATGTAAATAAGCAAAATTGGCATGATAACCGACTGTTTGATGCCTGAAATTGAAGCTCGTGATCTCGGCGACACACATCGCATCAATCAATGGATTTATTGAGAGAACACTTCGGTGAGCAGATAATTTCACGTTTTGGGCCGGTCGATTGGCCACCAAGATCGTGTGATATCACACCGTTAGACTTTTTCCTGTGGGGATATGTAAAGTCTAAAGTTTATGCGGACAAACCCGCTTCGATTCAGGACTTGGAGCAAAACATCACGCGTGTCTTTCGCCAGTTACCAGTCGAAATGCTCGTACGAGTCATCGAAAATTGGACTCAACGGATGGACCATCAGAGACGTAGCGGCGGCCAACATTTGATAGACATAATCTTCAAAAAATAAATGCCAAAGAATATTCTTTCAAATGATTATAAACATTCCCAATTCAATATGAATTTTCTGTGTTTTTTTCTTTAAAAAAGTATGGAACCTCGAAATGGATCACGCTATACATATATTCTTAATCGTCGTAAAATTCTAAGACGATTTAGCCATGTCCGTCCGTCTGTTGTAATCACGCTACAGTCCCTAGATTGATCAAATTTGGTAGAGATACTTCCTAGGGTTGCAGGTTATTTGGGATTGTAAATGGGCCATATCTGTCAATGTTTTGATATAGCTCCCCCACAGAGGTCGCTCCAAAATCCTATTTTTGAGCCATAGATACCACATTTTTAAAGCAATTTAGCTAGCAGAAACTTTGCAGTTTGTATTCTATTTTTTGACAAGAATTGTTCACAGCAAAAATCGGTTCATATTTCGTTATAGTCAACCTATAGAGGTCGCTCCAAAATATACGTATTTAAGCCATAAATACCATATTTTCTAAGAATTTTAACTAAATCTTTGCAGTTTGTATTTAATTAAGACAAGAATTCATCGCAGTAAAAATTTTTCTAATCAGTTCATATTTTGTTATAGTCCATCTATAGATGTCCCTCCCAAAAAGGTTTATTTAAGCCATAAACACCACAGAAGAAGAATTTTTTTAAAAAGCTATTTTAAGCCATAAATACCGCATATTCCAGGTGAGGAGTTTGGCTATCGAATTTGCGGTCTAAAAATGTTCGTTCATTTTTTTAATAATTTACTTAAACTACAAGTACAAAATGTACTATGTACTAATATTATGAGCTATTTAATTTTGGTACGTGTTTGCTCTTTTTGTACGGGAGGTACTAAAACGGTTGTGGTGATAACTCCCATTTTTAATAGGACTGTAGAAATTTTAAAAACTTTACACTGTGCGTCGGTATTCACGATATAAGCTGTTAATTTTTTGTACAAAATGGTATGTTTGTGTGGGAGGCACCAAAAGGGGCGTGCAATAACGCCCATTTGTCGGTTGACTGTGTGTACCATACACTGTACAAAATTTCAAGTATTTGTATGCACTGGTATTAATGTTATAAGCTGTTAACTTTGGTATATGGGCGGAGACACTACCATTCCCTTAAATTTTTTTACAATTTTGGGCAGGGCCACCCCCATTGTTCCGATCCCGTTCTTTTTTGGACCAATTACGTAGAATGTCACCAGATACATATACATAAAATTACAGAACTCTCGCTAACAAATTGTTAAAATTCAATACATGGGTCACATGGGCGGGACCCTGCCCATTATTTCGATCCCGCCCATTTTTGGCCCAATCACGCAGACTGCCACACTGCAACACAATTACAGCACTCTCGCAAAAATTGTGCAAGATATCTCAATGTCAAAATTTGGCTTATAAATAGAAAAAGTGAAAAAATCCACCTTGAGAAAAAAATCGTATGGCGATTAATTTGTTAATTGAGCCAACATGACTAAACGAATGATGCAGAGCTTCTTATTTTGGGGCTACTTTCACGTCCAATTCTCAGAATTGAGTCCCAAATCATGTGTTGTACTGTGCTATGCATAGATTTTCTTCGGAATGGTTTCATTTTATTCATAACCGATCAGAATTTACTGGAAAATAATAAAAATGCTCTTGTGACTTATTTGATATTTTTAAAAGATTTTAATTAAGAAAAATTTCCCACAAAATTTAAATTTTTTGCAATATCGGATGAAACAAATTATGTTAGAAGAATATCAAGTTTACTTTTTAGATGTTTATCTTTATTTTGATAGATAAACAAGTCCCATCCCACTAATAGACGACAAAGCTCTTGTAGGAAATGGGCTAAGATTTCTTTTGGGAAAAAAAATTTAAAAAGAATATTTTCGTAAATTTTTAAATTTTCTTAGAAAGATTGAAGAAAAGGCTATCGAAAACACTTTGGGCAAATTTTTAAATTTTGTGTCTTAACTACTATCAAATAGGACTTGCTATGAGTTTCATTCAAATCAGTAGACATCGATATTAAAAATTTGCCCACTTGACATGAAATCCCCCATATTTAATATCTTTTGCTTAACGATGCTTATTTATGGAGTTATAACCAATTCTTGTTTGGCAAGGGAAACTATGAGTTTCATCCAAATCAGTAGACATCGATTTTAAAAATTTGCCAACTTAACATGAAATCCCCCATATTTAATTTCTTTTGCTTAACGATGCTTATTTATGGAGTTATAACCAATTCTTGTTTGGCAAGGGAAATTAAAAATTTCCGCCAAAAAATAAGAGATCTGAAAATGTTGTGAGTTTCGCTCTACTATGCTTAATTAAGGATTTTTTTAGCAATTTTATGTTTGGCTAGGGAAATTTCATATTTTCACCATAAAATAAGTGATTACGTCCATTTCGCTCTACGACACTTATTTAAGGAGTTATAATCATTTCCAATGTGGCAACGGAAGTTCAAAATATTCACATTCTGGCTTTGCTCTACGATGCTTATTTACGGAATTATAGCCGATTTAAGTTCATTTAATGACAAATATCCGCCCAGTTTGCTTTTTGGAGATTATTTGCAGAGTTATAAGTTTGGTTATGTAAATTATTATTTAGGGATTCAAAAAATATATAATGACAAAATTTCGATATTGCGGTATATGTTTTCAGTTTGGATAAAAACATTTCTACCAAATGTAAGTGATCCTTTTTTAAAGAGTTAAAACTTTTATGTTTGGCTAGGGAAATTCGAAATGTTCATCAAAAAATAAAAGCGTTAAGTTCGGCCATGCCGAATGTTATATATATACTCCACGATGGATCGCATTCAATTTTATTACTGGCTAATTTTTTGGATATGGGGCAAATCATGTATTTGTTTAAGAAGATTATTAAAATAAGGAACGCTGCAATTTTTCTTTAGCCAAACTCTTCACCTGGAAAATGTGGTATTTATGGCTAAAAATAGCATTTTTGAGAGCTACATCTACACGAGGACTACAACAAAATAAAACTAGATTTGTATAAAATTTATTGAAATCAATTCTGGCCAATATAGAATACAAACTGCAAAGTTTCAGCTAAATTTCTTAGAATATGTGGTGTTTATGGCTTAAATAAGCCTTTTTGGGAGCGACATCTATAGGTTGACTATAGCAAAATATGAACTGATTTAAAAACCAGTAAGGAAAGGCTAAAGTCTGGCGGGGCCGACTATATAATACCTTACACCACTCTCGAAATATTGAAAAACTCTGATATATACATTTTGTAATTCATGTATAAATTGTTTACATAAATTTACTTTTGGGACATTTTATACTTAAATAATACCCTGTACCACAGTGTGGTGTAGGGTATAAAAACGATTGGATCTAAAGAGCCAAATCGGATGAAACATATATATGGGAGCTATAGCTAAATCTTTACCGATTTTCTTCAAATTCAACAATGTTGGTTCATGGATCAAGAAACTCTACCATTCTAAATTTCAAAACGATTGGATGTAAAATACAGCTTTTATAGGACTAAAGGGCCAAATCGGACGAAACATATATATGGGAGCTATAGCTAAATCTCAACCGATTTTCTTCAAATTCGGCAATGTTGGTTCATGGATCAAGAAGCTCTACCATTCTAAATTTCAAAAGGATTGGATGTAAAATACAGCTTCTATAGGACTAAAGGGCCAAATCGGGCGAAATATATATATGGGAGCTATATCTAAATCTGAACCGATTTCAACCAAATTCAATAGCGATCTTAACAGCTGCGAAATACTCTAAACTGCAAAATTTCAGAACGATCGGTGTGAAATTGCGACCTGTAGTCGACGAACAACTAGTGATTCTGAGTCGATCGGTATACTTTAAGGTATACTTTAAGAACGATCGGTGTGAATTTGCGACCTGTAGTCGACGAACAACTAGTGATTCTGAGTCGATCGGTATACTTTAAGGTGGGTCTAGCTGTGTTATTTTCAGGTGTTACAAACATCTGCCGTAAAACAAACTTATAATACCCTGTACCACATTGTGGTGTAGGGTATAACAATTTTACTGCGATGAATTTTTGTCTTAATTAAATACAAATTGCAACTGATTCAGTTAACATGCTTAGAAAATATATATGGTTATATTTATGGTTTAAATACGTATATTTTGGAGCGACCTCTATAGGGTGACTATAACAAAATATGAACCGATTTGTGTAATTATTGCTGCGATGAATACCTGTCAAAATAGAATGCTTTAAAAATGTGGTATCTAAAAAAACATATTTTGGAGCGACGTCTTTAGGGGATCTATTTCAAAACATTGACCGATATGACCCATTTGCAATCCCAATCAACCTGCAGCTATAAGAAATATTTCTACCAAATTTGATCAACCTAGCTCTATTATTACGGACTGTAGCGTGATTACAACAGACGGACGGATAGACGGACATGGCTTAGTCATCTTAGAATTTTACGACGATTAATATACATATATATACATTTCGCTCTACGAGGATTATTTAAGGACTTTTATTATGTTTATTTATGGCCGTTTAAAAATTTGGCTCGAAAAATTCAAAACATTTACCCAAAAATAGGTTGTGATAAATTTCGTCCATTTCACTCTGTGGCGGAGTTATAATAATTTTAATTTGGCTATGGAAATTCTTATTTAAGGACATATGGCTTGGAAAATTAAATATTTCAAGAATTTTTACTATTTTTTCTATATTGTTTTTGCAAATTGGGAAAACGCAGTAAGTAAATGAGTAGAAGGGACATTAAATGTTTGTAAAATTCCTTTATTATTGAAATACAATTATTTTGCATATAAATTCAAAATCAATAACAAAAAAAATTCGAAAAATCTGCAAGGTTTTGAAAATCTTTTTAAAACAAAATAAATTTGCACAAATTCCAATACATTAATTTTATTTGTGTTTAAATATACATTTTATTTGAGAAAATTAGTTTGCAAATATGTTTTGTTGTAATATATTCATATATGAGTTCCAACAAAAATTTTATTGATTTTCAAATAAGATTTATTTGCTCAAAAATTCATAATATTGAAAAATGTGTGTTCCAAATAGATTTTCTTTCGATTCGCTTATATACTCGTATTCTGTAGTTTCTTTTTGTACTTGGACATACTCAAATTACATAATAGTGAAATAAATCCAATGTTCATTAATATTATAAAAACTCGTATATTTTGTTCATCTTGCGAATTTCCAACAGATTCATTAACACGTAACAAACTTATTTGTAGAATCCACCATTTCCAATACAGCTTAAAAATTTTTTCTGCGACTATGTATTTTGTTGAACATTCAATTTAATTATTTGTTACGAAAGTTGGAAAATGGAAGTTATCATTACAATGAGAGTTAACCACCGAAGTAACTGATATTTTGTATTTTATTCCATCAAGGATTATAGCGGATCGAAACAAAGAAGAGAGTGAATGCAAAACAATATAAAAAAAAATGTTAATTACGCTACGTTACACCAGCAAACAAACCAAAGTATCATTTGCAAATGTTAAAAAAAAAACAAAAAATCGAAAGTTCTGTTGAATTTTGTTTGACGTCAAGGTTTTGCGAGAAGGATAGCCATTCAGCAAAATTGTGATAAACATAGGAAGAAATTAAAACAAGTAAAAATCTCAAAACTTCAAATCTCCGGCCAAAAAAAAAAAATTAAAATAATTCGGCCGTTCCTTAACCAGACAACTGATTGCGACAAAAGATGCCATGTTTGTAGAAGAAGTATTAGATAAGTTATGTTTTAGGGCCCCCTATGGTATACTGGGGCGGAGATAGAGGGCCTCAAAGTTGGCGACTTCGGGTAAAAAAATTTTTAAGCGCGTGCAACTTTCTTCTTTACCGTCTGATTTATAACCTTTTGCATATATGAGTTATCTCGTATAGTTACCGAGATATTTTTAATTCCTCCCATTGTCCGATGATGATGTCGAACGTTAACGTTCGCATGACTTCTATGAGAAAAACAGGTGATTTGTGACCAACTGATAGGCATCCGGCTGTATGGCCAACATTTTATTTGTCTTTTTTTGTGTGAGAGGATAATGGACTGAAAATTTATTGCTGTCGGTGTTATATTTTATCATTCCAATAATCACTTATTTATTTCTGCGAGTATGTCTCATGGCATTCTTCCCCACCTTCACTCACATCCTCTACCCGTTCACCAAAAAAGCCCTTCGGTACAACTGATTACAACTGAGTGTTGTAAATTTTCTACTTGTCCGTAATTCATTTGTATCAAGTCTCGCGTACAAAACGTTTCACTGCGTTAATAATACTTGACTGTTTTTTCTCCCACCCTCTCGCTCTCTCTGGATTCTCGGCGTATTCTCATTTCATCGTGGTTCTGCTTTAATCGTAACCTTCACCGTTGAGCCATTGGAAGTGCTATAGAGAGTGATATTCTTGCGATGAAGAGGATGAACGAGCATAACTTTATTACGGAAGTTTGCTTGGCAAAACACCAGTTTTAACATGGCGGCTTTAGGTCGGTACATCCGGTTTATATTGCATATAATAATATTGTTGTTTTTATTCTCGCCGCGATTTCTATGTGTCATTGTGTGTGTAGCTTAAAAACGTGGGGTTAGTATGACTATGAGGTTAAGAAAAGATAACGTTAATATTTTATTTTGCTCTTTACCTACGTTCTTAATTTAATGTTAATGCGATTTAAAAACTGTGACCTATCTATTGTAGCTTATACTCGTATTTCTATCTCAAAATAATGTCACGATTTTGCTCCGATTTGGTACAGGAAAAGCCTATTGGATTTTGGTTAAAATCGGTTAAGATTATATAGCCCCCATATTATAGCAGGGAGGGTCGGAAATAATATATTGGGGTTGTCCGAATGCGCATGAAAAGTTGTTTGTTTAGTGAACATTCTCAAAATATGTGTCTACATCTTGAGCCGCCAGTGTGCTAAAGTGATATTACATAACTTAAAAATTCGTGATTAACATCTGTTCTATGATAGCCTGAACCACAATATTGGTACTGTTTTAAGCAGTATGGAGAACTCTAGCTGTATCTGATATTTGGAAGAATAACGTGGATTTTGTAGGTTACGTAATATCACTCTAGCTCAATGACGGCTCAAGATATAGCCGAAATATATTAAGAATATTCAATAGCAGATACACTGCCAAATGTGAAGAAAATCGATTTAAATGTAGATGTATAGCCTCCATATATACCTACATCCCGATCTTACATCAAATGTCCATACACCCAGGAAAATAATTGGTTGAAATTCCATTGTAATAATTAAAATACTACTAGTAACAAAAAGTATGTTGCCTACACCGTGTGTCGGTTGTATTTATATATATATAGTTGGAACAACAATAATAACATGGATACGATCAAATAAAAATGCTGCAATTAAATCGATGGTTGTATCAATCGAATAAAGATTGTTTTTTTCATTGACACTCTGTTAGTTGTGGTAACCAATTTTAAACGTTCATTATAGTACCATATGATCGATTTTTGGTTGTGACAACCAATGCATTATTCTTGACAACAATAATTGTATCAATAGACCAAAGATTATTATTGCAACGAATAATTGGTTACTACAACAGAAAAAATCAGTAAGGAAAGGCTAAAGTCGGGCGGGGCCGACTATATAATATTTATATATAAATAGTTGAAACAACAATAATAACATGGATACGATCAAATAAAAATGCTGCAATTAAATCGCGGGTTGTATCAATCGAATTAAGATTGTTTTTTTCATTGACACTCTGTTAGTTGTGGTAACCAATTTTAAACTTTCATTATAGTACCGTATGATCGATTTTTGGTTGTGACAACCAATGTTTTATTCTTGACAAAAATAATTGTATCAATAGACCAAAGATTATTATTGCAACGAATAATTGGTTACTACAACAGAAAAAACCAGTAAGGAAAGGCTAAAGTCGGGCGGGGCCGACATATATATGGGAGCTATATCTAAATCTTAACCGATTTTCTTAAAATTCGGCAATGTTGGTTCATGGATCAAGAAACTCTACCATTCTAAATTTCAAAACGATTGGATGTAAAATACAGCTTCTATAGGACTAAAGGGCCAAATCGGACGAAAGATATATATGGGAGCTATATCTAAATCTGAATCGATTTCAACCAAATTCAATAGGGATCTTTACAGCTGCGAAATACTCTAAACTGCAAAATTTCAGAACGATCGATGTGAAATTGGGACCTGTAGTCGACGAACAACTTTTTTTTTTTGAATATGTTTTCTAAATAATCGACCTTTTCTTCTTTATTATTTATACCCTACACCACTCTGTGGTACAGGGTATTATAAGTTTGTTTCACGGCAGATGTTTGTAACACCTTAAAATAACACAGCTAGACCCACCTTAAAGTATACCGATCGACTCAGAATCACTAGCTGAGTCGATTTAACGATGTCCGTCCGTCCGTCCGTCCATGTAAAGTTGTTCGTCGACTACAGGTCGCAATTTCACTCCGATCGTTCTGAAATTTTGCAGTTTAGAGTATTTCGCGGCTGTTAAGATCGCTATTGAATTTGGTTGAAATCGATTCAGATTTAGATATAGCTCCCATATATATCTTTCGTCCGATTTGGCCCTTTAGTCCTATAGAAGCTGTATTTTACATCCGATCGTTTTGAAATTTAGAATGGTAGAGTTTCTTGATCCATGAACCAACATTGCCGAACTTGGAGAAAATCGGTTCAGATTTAGATATAGCTCCCATATATATCTTTCGTCCGATTTGGTCCTTTAGTCCTATAGAAGCTGTATTTTATATCCGATCGTTTTGAAATTTAGAATGGTAGAGTTTCTTGATCCATGAACCAACATAGCCGAATTTGATGAAAATCGGTTAAGATTTAGCTATAGCTCCCATATATATGTTTCGTCCGATTTGGCCCTTTAGTCCAATAGAAGCTGTATTTTACATCCGATCGTTTTGAAATTTAGAATGGTAGAGTTTCTTGATCCATGAACCAACATTGCCGAATTTGAAGAAAATCGGTGCAGATTTAGATATAGCTCCCATATATATCTTTCGTCCGATTTGGTCCTTTAGTCCTATAGAAGTTGTATTTGACATCCGATCGTTTTGAAATTTAGAATGGTTGAGTTTCTTAATCCATGAACCAACATTGCTAAATTTGAAGAAAATCCGTTAAGATTTAGCTATAGCTCCCATATATATGTTTCGTCCGATTTGGCCCTTTAGTCCTATAGAAGCTGTATTTTACACCCAATCGTGTTGAAATTTAGAATGGTAGAGTTTCTTGATCCATGAACCAACACTACCGAATTTGAAGAAAATCGGTTAAGATTTAGCTATAGCTCCCATATATATGTTTCATCCGATTTGGCTCTTTAGATCCAATCGTTTTTATACCCTACACCACACTGTGGTACAGGGTATTATTTAAGTATAAAATGTCCTAAAAGTAAATTTATGTAAACAATTTATACATGAATTACAAAATTTATATATCAGAGTTATTCAAAATTACGAGAGTGGTGTAGGGTATTATATAGTCGGCACCGCCCGACTTTAGCCTTTCCTTACTGGTTTTTTATTATTTTTGTAATTAAATGAACAACTTCACATGGACAAACGGACGGACGGACAGACATGGTTAAATCGACTCAGCTAGTGATTCTGAGTCGATCGGTATACTTTAAGGTGGGTCTAGCTGTGTTATTTTCAGGTGTTACAAACATCTGCCGTGAAACAAACTTATAATACCCTTACCACAGTGTGGTGTAGGGTATAAAATTAAAAGCAACAATCATGAAATTGAAAGCACATGGTTAAGCGATATTTGCATACAAGTGTTGTGTTTTTTTCGTGTACTAAATTTTATGTCAAATATTTACACATCTCATAATAGTGATGTATTTGTAATGTGGGATTTCAAATTTTGTTATGAAATGTTTTTTATTCAATAAATAAAATACAAATTAATGAAAACTGTTTTTAATCAATTGTGGGTAGTATATGACTGACAAATTGTCAGAACAACCAATTTATTAAAACAGTTGGATGTGGCAACATACAACAGATAATTTTATATATAATTTTTTTTATAATTTTAGCCACCAATTTCGTATTTTACCAAATACCCCCGTGCGACGGTACAGTAATTACCATACCTTGTCCTATTTTAAGCTCTAACAGTGCGAATTCCGAAACCACTTGTCTCGTATCCACGAGTAAGTATCAAGGGCTAATATAACCAAATTTCATGATACTAATTCTAACGATATGATTTGGAAATGATTCCAAATGTATTCCTTTCCTCAAAACGGTTTTGATTAGGTGGGTACCATGTTTTTGTATCAATTTTGGTACATTTTACTCCCAAATAGTACGAATAGTACAAATATATTTTCTTATTATTCGCTTAGCTTTGACGCTGGTACCAAATTGTTCTCGTTTTGTCCGGCTTTGTCCGCAAAAAAATACGTCGCAATGGATCCAAATTAGTCCAATTTTTGCAATCCAAACTTTAGTCGTTTGATGTGAGCATTGACGATATGTAAGTCAATCAAGCAACAATATATGAGGGAATCCAGGACAAATCAAAAAGTTCAAAAAATTGTCCTTTTTGTTGTTTCATATTTTTTTTTATATTTGTAAGTACTCGTACTCATGAATAAATCCTTCATGGAATGAGATTTTTCTTATAACTTGTTCAGAATATATCGATACTTAAAAAATCGTTCAATTATCACTCTGTATATCGTATTTTAGGTTATCACGTATGGTTTGATTTGAAAAAAAACTTTTTAATGTCTGTATTTGATCAGAAAATGTCAGTACTTATCAGAAAAAAAATATAAAAAAAATATTTTTTGGGTGTCCTTTTAAAATTTGAATTTGAATTTAATTTCTTAATTAATTTCTTAAACATTTAAAACTTCAAATAATTCTATAAAATATATGATTTAGATGGAAGTGGGCGTAAACGTTTTTATCCTTTTTCTAATTTTCGAAAAATTTAAAAACATTTTGCAAATCACTTTGAGTGCGATTTTCTAGATCAAAGAACAAAATAAAGGAGATACTTCAGGAATAATTTATTCGAAAACACACGAAATTTAAGTTTGAAATCTTAAAAAATCGCACCAATTTTTTATATTTCTTCTGAAAAGTGCAAAAAAAACAAGAACAAGATTTTTCGTACCATAACTGATGGAGTTATGACCAAAAACCCGATACACAAAGTGATATCTTAAAGATTTTTTAAACATCGATAACATCTGAACGATTTATCAGAAAATGTCTTCCTGAGTTCTAAAATAGGAAAATCAAACGGTTTATTTTTAACTGTCAAATTTTTTGTGGAAAGCCCCATATACACAAAAAGCAAAATTCTCTCCACACCGATGGAATTTTTGAAAATTAAACTTTTTGTTTGTTAAAGCGGAAAGTTATTTTTCTCAAACAAATTTGTTTTATTATCAAAAACCAGTAAGGAAAGGCAGAAAGTCGGACGGGGCCGACTAAATAATAATACGCTACACCTCCCTAACAATGCAATAAGTGTCATTGCCATAATAATTTGGAATAATTGGTAATCGCTAAATTAAGCAATATTCGTTCCTAAATTGAGAAACATCTTTCTGGAAATTTTTAATGATCGGAAGTAAAATAAAACTTCTATAGCGGTTTGATACCAAATCAGGAGGAACATATATATGTAGCTTTAATATAAATCTAAACCGATCTTCCCTGAATACTAATTCATGTAAAAAGACCTCCTTCTGTCGAATTTCGTACTGATCGGATATAAAATACAGTTTCTACAGCGCTTACATTTCAAATCGGGGGTAACATATATATGGGAGCTATATCTAAATCTGAACCGATTTTCTCCGAATTTGGCAGTATTCCTCATGTAATAAGAAACCTCTCTCTGCCGAATTTCACACTGATCGGTTATAAAATAATTTTTTTACGGCGCTTACATGTGAAATCGGGGGTAACGTATATATGGGGGCTATATCTAAATCTGAACCGATTTCTTCCAAATTTAACAGTGTTCATTAGTATAATAAGATACCTCTTTCTGCTGAATTTCATACTGATCGGATATAAAATAAAGTTTTTACAGCGCTTACATGTCAAATCGGGGCTAACATATATATGGGGGCTATATCCAAATCTGAACCGATTTTAACCAAATTAAAAAGGAATCGTCCTTGGGCCAAAAATATGTGTACTGTTTCGTCAAGATCGGGCTATAATGCGACCTGTACTTTGGTTACAAGAATACATCTACAGACGAACAGACAGACGAACAGACAGACGGACAGACAGACGGACAGACAGACGGACAGACAGACGGACAGACAGACGGACAGACAGACGGACATAGCTAAATCGACTCAGAAAGTGATTACAAGTCGATCGGTATAATAAACAATGGATCTATCTCTTCTCCTTTTGGGCGTTACAAACAAATGTCATAATACCCTGTACCACAGTGTGGTGTAGGGTATAATTACTTTACATTTTTGGAGGTACGCTTTTTAGTTGTCGTGCCTGTGAAAATAATTGTTTTTTTATTGCATGCAGATAACTACATTTGTAGAAAACGGAATCCACTTTGCCACCTGACCCTCGTTTTTCGTATTTTTTCCATTATATTATGCTGTTTTCTCATTTTCCCCACTTTTTGCAGGTGGTTTTTGGAAAAAAAATGGATATTTAACAAAATTAAACTTTTCTCATTAAAACGTACGAGTTTTTCCCCATTTGTGTATTTCTCGTCCTCGTCCTGTGGTGCCGAGCTGAGTTTGGTTTTGCTTCGTGTTAACATTATTTTTTGCCGCTCTCTTTCACTACGTTTGTGGTGGTCAGTCGTCATTCACACCGTTTAGTTGGTCTTTTCCTGACTGTTTTTCACTGTCGTTCCCTCAAATTTTTTATTTTATATTCCCGGGGATTTGCTAGACGTGACAAGAGTTGCTGTTATGTCCTTGTTTTTCGCATTTAATCGAATTGGGAAACTGCATAATAGGCGTGTTTTCGTTACACCATAAGTGCTTAATTTGTATGGGGAGCTAAGCACTTTTAAGCACTATTAGTTCCCGATGAAGTTTGGTGCTTGTGTTCATGTCTTAATCGAGTATGATGTTGCCAGATTGGGCACCCTATATTTAGCTATATGGCATCCCATTTTTGGAGAGATTTTATCAATTATTGTGAATTAACGGGAAGAAGAATAACAAAAATGGGAAATTATTTTAATATTTGCAAAAGAGTGTAAACAATTGAACATAGAATAGTAAATATATGTTTTATAAATACTTTTCACGAATTTTTTGTCTGTTTCGCACTGTTCTTTCTTCGCAACTCATGACACCATTGCTACCAGATAGTGAAAATCCGCCACTTATTGCTTATGTGCCAGTTAGTGGAAGTCAGTTGTTTTCGTTGCAAAGGGCTAAACTAAAAGTGCTAGCTTGTAACGAAAACATGCCTAATGTTTCATTATCTGCAGGTGCTATTTTATGCAATTTTAACTAAAGCTAAATTTTTTGATAATTTAAAAAAATATCTACTTACAGTTCCAAAGCCCAATCCAAGAATTTGTGTAGACCATTTTCCAAAGGCTTGGTTTGGAACCAATTGGTGTGGACGGGCATCATGTAGGGTGCCTTGTTCTGTTCATAGTAACGCGAGAAATCTTCTTGCAGCCATTCTAATACTTCCTCCTCGTCCAAGTTGTGCAATACACACTGATCCAAGAAGGGACAGTGACCACCTTCATAGCCTTCAACGTAGTGAGTATTGAGGGGTACTTCCCAGACACCGGGGAAAGTCTTGGAGGGACAGGTACCGCTCTTGCATTCGTGAGAGATTTTGTAGTCCAAAGTGTATGGCCAGACGGGTACGGGTACTGGGGGAACAGTGATGGAACTGTCATAGATGTAGCCGAAATCTTCCAAGACCTAAAAAATTTTAAAAAATAAAATTAAAATTTTAAAGGAATGGTTAAAATACATGTATAAACTAAAAGGTCAACGTGTGATAATGAGGATAAAATCTAGTTTGGATTTTAATTAAATCTAGTAAATCGGATAATAATCATCGTTCGTAAAAATCTTCTCCATAAACTGGTTATAAATTTATGCGGGGTACTCTGAGTCGTATGACTATTCTAAACTAATTAAAATTACGAATACAACATATTGAACCTGGTAATCGGGTAGTCCAATTATGCGGTAGTGGCATCTCTACCCAAAATATTAAGGATTAAGAAATTTTAATTTTCAAATCCATTCAATGGTTGATTTAGTTTTTATGAAGTTTTTACTTGTTTTCCAAGAAGAGTAATATTATTTCTTTAAAAAGGAAATTCTAAAGTTTTTTATTTAATGTAAAGTACAATCGATACAATTAAGTTCTAAATAAAACGTCATTCAAATGGCCTCCACGACTTCTTCTGCAGGAACGAATTCGATGAACGCAATTTTCGAGCACATGAATGGCGCGTTTAATATTGACTAGTAAAGCTTGAAGAGAGTCTGGTTTATTTCGAAAGACCAATGACTTCAAATAACCCCACAAGAAATAGTCTAATGGTATTAAATCACAACTTCTTGGAAGCCATTCAATATCTCAATTTCTTGAAATAATCGAATCTCCAAACTTTTCTCGCAACAATTCAATTGTTTAATTTGCCACAATCGGTCAATGCCAAAAAGATAGCTCTTAACAAGAGCTAAAATATTGCTCATAAGTGTCAAGGTCGTAGGTAGACAGGAAAGTGTTTTTTTGGATTTAAAAAAAATAATTGACTTAGCATCATTTTCAAATGAGAACGGGAAGTTTATTTTTGCTCCTTAACGGTGTGTCGGATCGGGAATCGGTCAATGGCAAAAAGATAGCTCTTAACGAGATCTAAGAACTATGGGTGTCAAGGTCGTAGGCCGACTGGAAAGTGTTTTTTTTGGATTTAAAAAAAATGGCACGAAAAGTTGCAATTGGAGAACGATTATTTTTATAATAAAACTGAATAATTTGTAAACGATGTATTACAAATGGCCGAAACGTCGCTTCAAAATCATATCATCCCTGTTGGAAAACCCGTTAGTATATTTCTATGTTTCTGTTCGTTTTATTTCGGTATATTTGCGCCTAAATTTAACTCCTCACTATATATACAGAGTACACTGGGTTGTATGATTATTTTTAATTAATTAATATTACTTATACCACACATGGTATTTTTGTACATTTCACGATTCCGAAATAAGGTAGTTTAGGGAAATCATTAGATAAAGCTATTTATTTTAGTATCTTTGAAGTGATTTCCTCAATTTACTTATTCGATTTTTCATTAATACTTATTTTAAAAAATGCCTTGATTACAGAGAAGTAGGAGGTTATCGAAATCGCATGTTAAAGGAGTAATCAATAAGTATTTTTAAATTAATTAATATTACTTATACCACACATGGTATTTTGTTTTGTTGCAATGATTCCGATATATAGGGTATTTTTTAGTGAAACAAACTTAAAAGTGTTTAATTTAGAATTTCTGAAACGATTTCCTCAATTTACTTAAGCGATTTTTCATTTCTTCTCTTGTTCAAAAACTGTCTTCATTACAGAAAAGGTAAAAAACGCATGTTATAGCCGTAATCAATAAGTATTTAACGAAACTCATTTTAAGGATATGTCATCACCATTTGCCTTTCTTCCTTAAATACATACACACATGCGCTTACATTTTCTCACTTAAAAATATACAAGGACATCGTTTGCTGGTGATAATGATAACCTTAATGATTAAAAATATTGTTGCCGGTATATTGCAGAATATCAGAAGAACAAACTAAAGAAGAAGAAGAAAAAAATCATGGACAATGTCATGTGCACTGCCATTACAAAGAACATTATTTCTTATGCATCGTTGGATCTCCAACAGTAGTCAGTCTGAAAAATACTTGCAATTTTTTGCATTCGATGTTCTTTTCCCCATGTTGTATTTTTTTGCTTTCGTTCATTCATTATGTCAATTAATGTATTTTTAATTATCGATGATGAGAATGGTGTTGCCCAGTAACTCAGCGGTGAGATCTTTTCCAAGAACCCAAAATATGCGGGAATAAGTGGTAAGTGGATATATGGAAGGCTACTCTTCGAACGCCTGAATGCATGTGTTATCAAGAACATTTTTTTTATTAAATTATGTATAAACGCAACGATGTCTGCATGTAAATATAAAAGGAGGTATCAAAAGCTGGTGAAACGCCTGAACATTTTCTTGTCAACGAATTGCATGTTTCGATTCGTCCCACAGCTGCAGCTGAAAAGAAGTGGTCATTAATAATGGCTTCATCCTTTCTCCACGTATGTACATTTAAGGATAATTCAACAGTCGAAGATAAAAGCGGGTGGATTTGGAATTAAGTTGTTTAGTACCTAAGGAGTCAACTGATGCCAGCACTGGTTAAGTTGGGATTTATTACTGAACTAGTGAGGTATGGACTGATTTCTCTCAATTAATTAGGGTTAAATGCGCCAAATAGTACAGGGTTGCCCATATTCGACGGACCCACGGACTCGTTGGGCCCATTCCAATCGACGAGGCTTGTCCGCAGGCAACAATCTTTGCGTCAATTGAATTTTGTACGGGAACAAATGCAAATCAACGCGAATAATCCGTTGTAAAGTGGACCGAGCCATGCCCAACTGCTGAGAACGGCGTTTTTGGGATGTTCTTGGGGACCTCTCAACACTGGCTCGTACGGCAGCGATATTCTCGGCCGATCGCCTTGGTCGACTTTTATTTGGCCTCTTCGGATTAGAAAGAGCCTCACCAGTCGAAAATTTTTCGTATAAACGCTTAATGGTGTTCTTAGAAGGCGCACTTCTCACATTTTTTAATATTTTAAAAGCACGTTGAGTTTTCACAATTGACTTCTTCTGTTGAATGTAAATTTCAACTATTTCAGAGCGCTCGCGTGGCGTGTATTGTTCCATGGTAAAAATCTGCTTAGACTGACGCTTCAAACGCGGTATGTCATTAAGCGATCTGACATCTCTGTCAAAAGTTATGGCGTTACCAGATGGGTCCGTCGAATATGGGAGACCCTGTATTGTGGTTTGCCTTCATACAACTACACTAGAGAAATTTACTACTTAGTGAATGGGCAGTTAGGTTATCTAATCCTTAGTAACTATACGACAAGTTGGGTAAATAGTTCTTAGCCACTGCTTAGTAGATGTCCTGTCGCGTTATATACTACTTGTTAGGCGGTCAGTTGGGTTACCTACGCTCTATTTAGTACGGACATAAATACTGTTAAAAAATTGAACATACCCATTACAATAGGGGAATTGAACATACCCCACCATTACCACGTGGATTATGAAGCCTAACCTCTGTAGCGTTAGTTTGTAACGGGTATTCAAAATTGCTGCAGTTTTCGCCATGTAGTGGTCAGATAATGAGAACCATATCGCTATTATATCGCTTTTTAAATATAGAATGAAAAAATGACATTTGTTGTCTTCAGCTTTATAAAAAAATAGGAAAGAAAAATTTAAACGCCTTTTGGTGTAGCACGCTGATAACTTGCACAAAAAAATCTTGTTCACATATGAAACAAATTTTTCCCTGCAAGAAAAATTCAACAAACGAAGTGATACGGTGTATGCACGGTCGTCTAAGGAAACATCTGAAGTGATTCCAACAGGTCCATCATACAGCTTCAATCGTGGTTTGATGGGGTGTCTCTTACGATGGGGTCACTGACTTGCATTTCAACAAGGGGTCAAAGCATTGGCCATATATTCCCAAGAAACCGCTTTGGAAGCTGTTGTGAAACCTCTTAACCATTCCCTATTCCAAAACCCGGCATGGACTTTCCAGTAGGATTCTACGCCGGCACATAAGGCTAAAATGACCTAGAGATGGCTTTAAAACAATTTGCCAGCTTTCATTTCTTCTGATGAATGGCTCTCAGCCATGATTTAAACCCAGTGGACAGTTTTAGAGGACAAGCTCTGCCACAAAATATACCCGAATATCGATTCTCTTAAGACTACTTTGAGTCATGCTGTTGAGACTTTCCCAAAGGGACGAGGTTCGTGCGACTATTGATGATTGGTCAGTGTGACTTAAGGCATGTGTGAAGGTCAAAGGCGGACATTTCGAATGAGTGATTCCAACAGGTCCATCATACAGCTTCAATCGTGGTTTGATGGGGTGTCTCTTACGATGGGGTCACTGACTTGCATTTCAACAAGGGGTCAAAGCATTGGCCATATATTCCCAAGAAACCGCTTTGGAAGCTGTTGTGAAACCTCTTAACCATTCCCTATTCCAAAACCCGGCATGGACTTTCCAGTAGGATTCTACGCCGGCACATAAGGCTAAAATGACCTAGAGATGGCTTTAAAACAATTTGCCAGCTTTCATTTCTTCTGATGAATGGCTCTCAGCCATGATTTAAACCCAGTGGACAGTTTTAGAGGACAAGCTCTGCCACAAAATATACCCGAATATCGATTCTCTTAAGACTACTTTGAGTCATGCTGTTGAGACTTTCCCAAAGGGACGAGGTTCGTGCGACTATTGATGATTGGTCAGTGTGACTTAAGGCATGTGTGAAGGTCAAAGGCGGACATTTCGAATGAGTCAATTCGAATATATGTCAATAAATATTTACAATAAATTTTATCCAAAAGGATTCATTACTTTTAATGTTATAGCATACAACATACTACTCCTTAGTATGCGGTTAGTGGGTTGCCTACTCCTTAGTTGGGTTATCTACTCTTATCTTAGGTTATCTACTCCTTAGTATGCGGTCAGTTGGGTTCCCCTCTTTTGTTGGGTTAACTACTCCTTGGAAGATGTCCTGTTGGGTTACCTATCCATTATTAGGCGGTCAGTCGGGTTCTCTACTCTTTATCATACGACCAGTTGGGTTACCTACTCCTTAGTATACGTCCAGTTGGTTTATCTACTCCTTTGTAGACGTCCAGTTGGTTTTATCTAATCCTTAGTATGCGGTCAGTTGCGTTATCTTTGGTAGGTGATCAATTGGGTTATCTACTCCTTAGTAGCGGTCAGTTGGGTTCTCCGCCCTTTAGTATACGACCAGTTGGGTTATCTAATACTTAGCCGACGTCCAGTTGTGTTATATAATCCTTAGTATGCGGTCAGTTGGGTTCTCTACTCTTTAGATCGGTTCTTTACTCCTTAATTAGGTTATCTAATTCTTAGTAGGCGTCCAGTTGGATTATCTACGCTTTAGTAGGTAATCAGTTGGGTTCTCTACACTTTAGTAGGGGTCAGTTGGGTTCTCTACTCTTTAGTATACGACCAGTTGGGTTATCTAATCCTTAGTCGACGTCCAGTTGGGTCATCTAATCCTTAGTATGCGGTCAGTTGGGTTCTCTTATCCTTAGTTGGGTTTTATACTCCTTAGTAGACGTCCAGTTGGGTTATCTACGCTTTAGTATGTAATCAGTTGGGTTCTCTACACTTTAGTAGGCGGTCAGTTGGGTGCTCTACTCTTTAGTTTTAGACAAGTTGGGTTATCTAATCCTTAGTCGACGTCCAGTTGGGTTATCTAATCCTCAGTATGCGGTCAGTTGGGTTCTCTTATCCTTAGTTGGGTTTTATACTCCTTAGTAGACGTCCAGTTAGGTTTTCTACTCCTTAATATGCGGACATTTGTGTTCCCTACTCTTTAGTTGGGTTATTTACTCCTTAGCAAACGTCCAGTTGGGTTATCTACTCCTTAGTAGTCGGTCAGTTGGGTTCTCTACTCTTTAGTTGACGTTCAGTTGGGTTAACTACTCATTAGGACGCGGTCAATTGGGTTCCCTAGTCTTTAGTTGGGTGTCCCACTCTTTAGTTGGGTTATCTACCCTTAGTAGACATCTAGTTGGGTTATCTAATCCTTACTCCTTAGGCGGTTAGGTGGGTTCCCTACTCTTTAGTAGACCTCCAGTTTGGTTATCTACTCCTTAGTATGTGGTCAGTTTGTTCCCTACACTTTAGTTGGGTTATCTATTCGTACTATTGGAAGACGTCCTTTTGGGTTATCTACCCCTTATTAGACGATTAGTTGTTATCTATCTTTAGTATGCTGACAGTTGAGTTATATACTCCTTAGTAGGCGGTAAGTAGGGTTCTCTACTCTTTAGTATACGGCAAGTTTGGTTATTTACTCCTTAGTAGCCGTCCTGTTGGGTTATCAACTCTTTAGTATACGACAAGTTGGGTTATTTACTCCACAATAGACGTCAAGTTGGGTTATGTACTCATTAATAGGCTGTTAGTTAAATTCTCTACTCTTTAGTTGGGTTATCTACTGCGTGGTAGATGACCAGTTGGGTTATTCTACTCCTTAGTGGACGTCAAGTTGGGTTATCTTTTCCTTTGTAGTTCATTGGCCCTTAGTAGCGAACTGTTAGGCTCTCTACTCTGTAGTTGGCTTCTCTACTCTTTAGTTGGCTTCTCTACTCTTTAGAATACTGCGAGTTAGGTTTATATTCCTTAATAGACGTACAGTTCTATTACCTACTCCTTACTAGGGGGCCAGTTGGATTATATACTACTTAGTTGACGTCCAGTTGGGTTATCTACTTCTTAATATGTGGTCACTTGGGTTATCTACAGCTTAGTAGCCGTCTCGTTACATTATCTACTCTTTAGCTTACGACCAGTTGGGTTATTTACTCCATAATAGACGTCAAGTTGGGTATCTACCACATAATAGGCGGTTAGTTGGATTCTCTACTCTTTAGTAGGGTTATCTACTCCTTAGAAGGCGACCAGTTGAGTTATCTAAGCTTTAATAGGCGGCCAATTGAGTTATCTAAGCTGTAATAGGCGGCCAATTGAGTTATCTACTCCTAACTACACCACCAGTTGGGTTATCTACTCCCTAGTTAACGACCAGTTGGTTTAGCTACTCCCTAGTTAACGAACAGATGGGTTATCTATACCTGGGTAGAGGACTACTTGAATCATTTAGTCCTAAGAAGACATCCACTTGGTTTATCTACTCCTTAGTAGAAGACCAGTTGGTTTATTTACTGCTTAGTCCAGGTGGTTTTTCTACTGCTTAGTAGACGTCCGGTTGGTCAGTTGGGTTATAGTAGGTTAGGTACTTTAAGGTGGATATTCATCACCTCCAATGACAAAGCTATGTTAAACTTTCCAGTTGTTTTCATATAAATCGGACAATCTTTAAACCTGTTCTCAGTGGACCTATCGCGCGTTTGTTTCTGTAGTACACGTTTCCAATAGGGATATTACATGCTGCCGGTGACAAAATATGTTCATTAAATATTTAAATCAATTACCACACTTATTTCTCACCCGTATTTACGCTAAGTCGACCATATGTAGTACACTGAAGCATATGATTGTCATATTAACGGAAAATGAGGAGACATAATTGATAATTATTTTAAAATTTGTTCGGAATCGAAATGAAAATTTTATATGGGGTACTCTGATGCGTATGACTGCTATGAATTAATTAAAATTGCTCATTTGTAAAAAATTGTTTTCAATATTTTAAACTAATAACTCGCAGCAGTAATTGGAAAGGGAGTGGATGATATCTTCATAGTGGTTTATTATGCGAAGGTGGATATTTCGATGATATCTTTCTATGGTAGTTCAATGGGAAAATTAATCCTTTATTATAAATATTTGTGCCCTGAGGTCCCAAACAACATGACTTAAACCACTCTGTACTCTCTATCTATGTATACCTACATTTATTTCACATATATTTCTATATGATATCTTATTTAAAATTAGTAAAAAAAGTCAATACACAGTTTACAAACTATTTTATAGAGAGAGAGAGAGCGAGAGAGTACGAGAGTTAATTAATATTAATTTTACCAACAAACAATTTTTATACAAACATTTGAAACTTCAACAGTACCTATCAAATGTGAATGGTCATTTAATTCGAATTCATTTTATAGTACAATGCAACCCAAATTTGCATATCATATTCAAAGTGAGTTGAAGTTCAACTCACTTTGAGAATATGATATGGTAAATATTTATTACTGTTTGATAAGTTGAGAATGGGCTAATTTAATAAGAAGAAATTTAGTAACAGTAAAGTTACTGTGAAACTAAAAATTTATTGATTATAATTTAATTTTAATATAGCTTACATTTCATATACCATGGGGTCGTATAAGTACTCTCAATAAATTTATATTACTTATACGAATCTTTGTAGGCTGCCTCGAAATATCGATACACAAATTTTCATTTAAATATTTATTAAATTATGCGACACATTCGTGACAAAATTCGTTCAAGCACAACTCTAGGTAAATTTATGTTTCAATATATATTTATATATAGGTAATAAATTGTCCCCGGGTAAGGTATACACAAATTAAGTGCAATCAGGCAAAAGTGGGTTCCATAGGAGCACATGCTGATGCATTATCAACGTTGATGATAATATTCATACAACAGATGACAGATGAGGGGTCGTACACATCACTTTCACTCGTTAACCTCAACATATAGTCAGTGTTGTCCAACAACTCAAATGAAAGTGTGCCATTTTTACATTTCCATATACCTTTGGTATTAACCACACTTAAGTCGAAAAATAAAAAATGTTCAGGGGAGTGTATACAAGTTTTGGGCTGTAGTGCTTTCCTTAACCCACCATTAATGCATTGATTGAAACAGTAGTGTTAATTGATGCGGATTTACTATATTTGTCCTTACAGACGGCCATCTTTAGTTAGTTCACATGGTAAAGGTCGCAATTTAACTTCGATCTATTTTAAATTTGACACAATAATTGTGTACAAAAGCCAAGTGAAATTGGTCAAAACCGGTTAAGATTTATATTTTAAATACAAAGTCCCCCCGAAAATAATTTTTTGCCTAAAACTTTGGGAAATATGGTGGAGAAGTGTTGTTTTTTAAATAAGAACAACATTTAACAATGTCCTCTTTTCAGTATATGCACTAATAATAGAGTAATATTTGTAGGAATAATGAAACGAGTGGCGAAATGAAATCACCAAAGACAATTCGTTTCCAACTGTTTTAAATTGGAGTACAGCGGGGCGTATAAGTACTTTAAATTATAAGTAAACCTATTGAAATTACTCATACCATCTATGGTACTCTGTATAACATAACCTGTCAGTTCTGCAAATTTTCTATTCTTATTCTAGACTGTTTTGTGCTCCATCTCCTGTCCTTGTGAAGTTCTCGTACCAACACCAAAAACATTTAAAATTTTCTTAAATATTTACTATTTACAATACGAAAAAAACTATGTCCATAAAATATCGAAAACGATAAACGCCAAGCTTTTTAATCCATTGATATTTTGCAATATATATAGATCTATATCCCGATTTTGCATATAAAAGCACTATAAGGAGCAATCTTCAGAAGATTTTTTTAGAATTTTGTGCAGTAAAATTTTTGAGCCTTTTATTGACCAACGTCCGATTTGATGTTTAATCGAATCTCTTGTTGTCGATGGGCTGTACATAACATTTTCTGGTGCAATATGGTGTCCTAAACACGAAAAAAATATTAAAAATTTTTTTATAGTAAATTTTTTTTTTTAAATTCACGTTTTCTTGGAAGGTGCCCTTAGTATTTGGGTCATATTTCTTAAGTATATGCTCGATAATGTCGGATACACTTTAAAATTATAGTAAATAACACAGTACAGTATTTTTCAGTTCATTGATTTTGGACTCAATTCTGAGAATTGGCACTGAAAGTAGCCGAAAAAAAACTTCTGCAACATTCGTTTAGTCCAGTTGGCTCAATTAATAATTTAATGGTCATACGATTTTTTTCGCTTATGGTAGATTTTTAACAGTTTCTGTATATTTTTTCTCGGTATACCGTACGGGATGTCTCTTTTGTGTCTGAAGCAAAGTTGTAGATATTGAATAGGAGGACAAAAATGCTGAACAGACCTACCCGAAAAAAGTACATCCAATGTCTTAAAAACCGCAAAAATGTTCTGTTCTGTTTTATACGTATACGTATTACATATTTGTCAATATTGGACTGACAGATATTTTATGACTTTTGGGCATTTTTGGGATTTTGAAGGCTATGGATGCACTTTTTCGGATAGTTTTATTCTGCATTTTTTTCTCCTATTCAATATCGACAACTTTGCTTCAGGCAAAAAAGAGATATTCCGCACGGTAAACCAAGAAAAAATATAGAAAAAGTGCTAAAAGTCCTCATTGATCAAAAAAATCGTATGGCCATTAAATTATTAATTAAGCCAACTTGACTAAAAGAATGATGCAGAAGTTCATATTTTGGGGGCTACTTTCACTTCCAATTCTCAGAACTGAGCCCCAAAATCATGTGTTGTACTGTATTATGAGCACTACAAATGTTAATTATGACTCTTTCAAGTACCCGTTTAGTAACGGGTACAACTAAAGGGTGGTTAAATTGAAGGGGCCAATGTTGAATGTGAACCACACCTAAACGTCAAGTTTTTTCTGCATTTCATTTGACAATTCTCAATTTCAGACTAACTCAAAGATGGAAAGATACGCAATCGTGCAACGCGTTAAAGTTTTTTAAGGCTTTTACGAAAATGGGAGTTCAAATCAAAATGCGTTTCGTGCACTTCGTGATGATTTTTTGATCAGCATAATCGACCAAATGTTGCGACGTCATCGGGCCATACTTCTTCGAAATGAGGCCGGTCAGGTAGTTACTGGAATGGTGTTCGCTATCGTGAGATGATAACGAACTTTTTATGGCCCGAATTGGAAGGTATGGATGTGGACAATAAGTGGTTTCAACACGACGGTCCACTTGCCACACTGCTAACGAAACAATGGCTCTTTTGCGCAACAAATTCAATGGCCGTGTTATCTCACGTCGTGGCGATGTCAATTGGCCGCCAAGATAATGTGATTTGACACCGTTGGACTTCTTTCTTTGGGGTTACTTGAAAGAAAAGGTGTACGTCGATAAGCCAGCAACAATTCAAGAGCTAAAGGATGAGGTAATTCGGCACATTAACGGCATAGAACCTCAATGTTGCCTCAGCGTCATCGAAAATTTGGACCATCGGATGGAGGTGTGCCGCCGAGGTCGCGACGGCCATTTGGCCGATATTTTGTTCCATACATAATTAAACCATACCAATAAATAATTTGTGTTTAATTCAAAATCAACATCGGCCCTTAAAATTTATCCACTTTTTGGTAATATTAACATTTATATTAATTAAAAATTAATATTTATATTTTTATACTTCCACATTTATTGGCTTAAATATAGTGTTCTTACATTTCCATAATGTTTATATTTATACACCACACCACACTGTGGTACAGGGTATTATAAGTTTGTTTCACGGCAGATGTTTGTAACACCTGAAAATAACACAGCTAGACCCACCTTAAAGTATACCGATCGTCTCAGAATCACTAGCTGAGTCGATTTAACGATGTCTGTACGTCCGTCCGTCCGTCTGTCCATGTAAAGTTGTTCGTCGACTACAGGTCGCAATTTCACTCTGATCGTTCTGAAATTTTGCAGTTTAGAGTATTTGGCGGCTGTTAAGATCGCTATTGAATTTGGTTGAAATCGGTTCAGATTTAGATATAGCTCCCATATATATCCTTCGGCCGATTTAGCCCTTTAGTCCTTTAGAAACTGTATTTTACATCCGATCGTTTTGAAATTTAGAATGGTGAAGTTTCTTGATCCATGAACCAACATTGCCGAATTTGAAGAAAATCAGTTAAGATTTAGCTATAGCTCCCATATATATGTTTCGTCCGATTTTGCTCTTTAGTCCTGTAGAAGCTGTATTTTACATGCAATCATTTTGAAATTTAGAATGGTAGAGTTTCTTGATCCATGAACCAACACTACCGAATTTGAAGAAAATCGGTTAGGATTTAGCTATAGCTCCCATATATATGTTTCGTCCGATTTGGCCTTTTAGTCCTATAGAAGCTGTATTTTACATCCGATCGTTTTGAAATATAGAATGATAGAGTTTCTTGATCCATGAACCAACATTGCCGAATTTGAAGAAAATCGGTTAAGATTTAGCTATAGCTCCCATATATATGTTTCGTCCGATTTTGCTCTTTAGTCCTGTAGAAGCTGTATTTTTCATCCAATCATTTTGAAATTTAGAATGGTAGAGTTTCTTGATCCATGAACCAACACTACCGAATTTGAAGAAAATCGGTTAAGATTTAGCTATAGCTCCCATATATATGTTTCGTCCGATTTGGCCATTTAGTCCTATAAAAGCTGTATTTTACATCCAATCGTTTTGAAATTTAGAATGGTAGAGTTCGTTGATCCATGAACCAACATTGCCGAATTTGAAGAAAATCGGTTAAGATTTAGCTATAGCTCCCATATATATGTTTCGTCCGATTTTGATCTTTAGTCCTGAAGAAGCTGTATTTTACATCCAATCATTTTGAAATTTAGAATGGTAGATTTCCTTGATCCATGAACCAACACTACCGAATTTGAAGAAAATCGGTTAAGATTTAGCTATAGCTCCCATATATATGTTTCGTCCGATTTGGCCCTTTAGTCCTATAAAAGCTGTATTTTACACCCAATCATTTTGAAATTTAGAATGGTAGAGTTTCTTGATCCATGAACCAACATTGCCGAATTTGAAGAAAATCGGTTAAGATTTAGCTATAGCTCCCATATATATGTTTCGTCCGATTTGGCCCTTTAGTTCTATAGAAGCTATATTTTACATCCAATCGTTTTGAAATTTAGAATGGTAGAGTTTCTTGATTCATGAACCAACATTGCCGAATTTGAAGAAAATCGGTAAAGATTTAGCTATAGCTCCCATATATATGTTTCATCCGATTTGGGTCTATAGATCCAATCTTTTTATACCCTACACCACACTGTGGTACTGGGTATTATTTAAGTATAAAATGTCCCAAAAGTAAATTTATGTAAACAATTTATACATGAATTACAAAATTTATATATCAGAGTTATTCAATATTACGAGAGTGGTGTAGGGTATTATATAGTCGGCACCGCCCGACTTTAGCCTTTCGTTACTGGTTTTTATATAATTTTCGATTATGTATTCGACATTTAATTTATCGGTTATAGTTATTTAAATAATATTTTAATTTTTTGTATAACTATGTTATATATATTTTTATTCTTAATAAGTTTATGGATTTAATTTTGTATGTTTTAATTTTCTCATCTGTTTATTATTTATTTTTAAAATATTTTGATTTTTTAAGTTTATATTTGTGTAATCCCCTCATTTTTATCGTTTTTATTTCAATTCAGTTATAATTAATCTCTAATATTTGACATTATTCCTACATTTTTAAATTTTATGTGTTGTGGTTTCAAGTTTAAGTTTATGTTCAAATATAAATAATCGTCTATAATCATTGATCATTAAAATGCTTATTTGTTTTTCTAGTGTGCTAGAATGCAATATTTCTATAAGTCTTTACATTTGCACATACTTTGGATGCGTTTCATTTGAAATATTTAGAAACTTTGATTTACAAAAAACCGAGATTTCATAAATTTGTTGATGGAATTCTATTAGGGTTGTTCTATCCAGTAATGAGAAAAAATACTGATAAAACTACAACGAAATCCCCCTTGTTTGTGGTGAAAAACCGTGTCCTGGAATTGTGCTGGGTTTTTTGCATTGCAGTACTTGCGATGACTTTTAATAGGATGTTACGTTACAAGAATCATTGACATTTTTCGTTTATAGCAGTTTTTTGTGTTGGCCCCAGCAGCAACAACAATCCCATTTCAGCCCTTTCACAGCAACTCAACTATCTTGCACTTGATGAGCCCGAATTGATGAAAAATATGTAGATGCAGTACCTATATCCCCCTTCATCCACAGAAAACTTTTACCTGATGTCCTTCACCCCCATTGCACTTACCTTGTATTGAGTGTTACGGCCGGGTTTCAGGAAAGGTGCGCGCATACCAACAACTTCATTGACGGACACATTGGCGAAATTACGCAAAATTTCCCGCATGCCAATCATCTCACCAACCCATTCCTCGTAACCCTTATCTTGCAAGCCCTGTTGTTGGGAGATACTTTGGGTGGCGATTTCATGACCAGCATAACCGAGATGTTGAATTTGTTGATAGTTGCTAGAAATATAGAAAAAAAGAAACGATTTTAATTAAATTAGCTATGGATTCTAGAGGGAATCATACAAATGTTTAAATATTTTTATTGAATAAAGTGGAATTTTGATTTTGTTCAATGATTGGATTTAATATTTGTGTTATTTGCATGTGGGAAAAAAATGGAAGCGAAAATTATTTTCCGATGTCACATAAGGGAAAATGAATCGTATTTTAAAACGAGAGAGGTTGCAACAGAAACGGTAGGTACTTTGAGAGGACGAGTATTTAGGAGAATATGTTTGAGGAAGTGTTATGGGACGTATAAGTACTAAGTAAGTAATAACGTTATATATTTATGTTACTCATACCACACATGGTACTTTTTTGGTTATTGTGAATGGTGATTGACTTTGAGTTTCCATATGAAAGTTGCAAATATTTTCCCAACATTAAGGTATTTATTACTAACAAAGGCTAAATTTTTATTGTAGGTACCTTAACAAATTTTTTACGCCGAATTATTCAAGCGTATGTATTATCAAAATGGGCACTCGAGCAGAAAGGTACGTTTCATGAGATTGGGGCCACAGACAAAGGGTTTGCACATATTTATAATCAATTAAAAAATAACGATTGTTCTTGTAAAAAATAAGCTAAAATATAGACGTGTTTCCATGGTTGAAACTAATGGCGAAGTGAAATCGTCTAGGACAATTAGTTTCCAAATTTTCGTAGCTGAAGTACTGAGGGACATATAAGTACTTAAAATTATAACTAAACTTATTTAAATTACTCATACCCCTTTTTAAAGGACAAAGACTATTGAAATTTATCAAATTCGGTTCAGATTCAGGTATAGCCCCCATATATATGTACATCATAATTTTGCATCTAGGCGACATAGAAAGTGTATATTTTTGCACAAATCTTTGGGAAAATTGCTAAATTAGAGTAATATTCCCTGGAAGGTTAAAAAGATAGAGAAATTACGAGTATATCGTATTGGACTAATCGTTCTCATTGCTCGCACTAAAGTACCGTGGGGCGTGTAAGTACTTTAAATTATAAATATATTTAAATCTATTTAAATTACTCATACCATCCAGAATACTCTATATCCTTAGGGCCTTTTGAAATTTTTGCTCATTTTGAGTGTGTTTTATAAATTGATCGATATGAATATGGAGTTATATTTGCAGGAAAGCTCAAAGTAATGAAAAAATTAAATCGTCTTAGACTATTCGTTCCCCATTGTTCGTAACGAAAGTACTGCGGGACGTATAAATACTTTAATTTATGAATAAACCTATTTAAATTACTCATACTATCCACGGTACTGTGATTGTCTTGGCCTTTTTTAAACTTTCTGCCAAATTTCTATTCGTATTCTAAGCTGCTGTGCCCTCCCTCCTTGCCCCTTTGAAATACCAAATAGAAAAAAAAAAACATTTTAAACTTTCAAAAATATTCACTATTCACAAAAAACAAACTATATCCATAAAATACCGAAAACAATAAACGCCAAACTTTTCAATCCATAGATATTTTGCCATTCCAACATTGCCATAATTTTCGCTTTACACGAATAGTTTTGTTTACAAAGTATTTGACCTAATATGGTGATAGTTTTGCTCTATCTTTTTTTCCATTCTCCATTTTACTACTTCCATGCCGCGAAGCTCCGAAACTGACGAGATTTTTTTTTCGTGTTCAGTCCATTCCGGATATGATTTCGAGTACATAAAATGAATGGACAAGTTGCACACATAAAAAACAACAATTGTCCTTCTGTGTGTGACAATATGTTTTCATCTGTTTGTGGATTATATATTTTGTTTGCAATGGAGAATTTTTTATGTGCTATATCAAAAAACTTCGCCACTGTTATTGTGAAATTGTTGTTTGAAGTTATAATTTTTCACATATGTCACATCAAATAGTTTATAGCTTCTTTGGTATGTATCAATTTTATTGAATTTCGCCGAATTCGCTGAGAGTTGTGGCATTTATTGAAAAAGTCGGGAGTGGAGTAATAATGAAAAACATTTCGAATATTATTTTTATAATTTTATATTTTTAAATTTTGTATATTTTTATATTTTTATATTTTTATATTTTTATATTTTTATATTTGTATGTTTGTATATTTTTATATTTTTATATTTTTATATTTTTATATTTTTATATTTTTATATTTTTATATTTTTATACTTTTATATTTTTATATTTTTAAATTTTTATACTTTTATATTTTTATATTTTTAAATTTTTATATTTTTATATTTTTATATTTTTATATTTTTATATTTTTATATTTTTATATTTTTATATTTTTATATTTTTATATTTTTATATTTTTATATTTTTATATTTTTATATTTTTATATTTTTATATTTTTATATTTTTATATTTTTATATTTTTATATTTTTATATTTTTATATTTTTATATTTTTATATTTTTATATTTTTATATTTTTATATTTTTATATTTTTATATTTTTATATTTTTAATTTTTATATTTTTATATTTTTATATTTTTATATTTTTATATTTTTATATTTTTATATTTTTATATTTTTATATTTTTATATTTTTATATTTTTATATTTTTATATTTTTATATTTTTATATTTTTATATTTTTATATTTTTATATTTTTATATTTTTATATTTTTATATTTTTATATTTTTATATTTTTATATTTTTATATTTTTATATTTTTATATTTTTATATTTTTATATTTTTATATTTTTATATTTTTATATTTTTATATTTTTATATTTTTATATTTTTATATTTTTATATTTTTATATTTTTATATTTTTATATTTTTATATTTTTATATTTTTATATTTTTATATTTTTATATTTTTATATTTTTATATTTTTATATTTTTATATTTTTATATTTTTATATTTTTATATTTTTATATTTTTATATTTTTATATTTTTATATTTTTATATTTTTATATTTTTATATTTTTATATTTTTATATTTTTATATTTTTATATTTTTGTCCTTTTATATTTTGAATTTAAAAAATAAAAACAATTTGTGGAAAAGCATTTGTAATAAAAATAATTTGTTTTACGAAATAGCCAATGGGTCCTGCGCCGTATGATTATTTGAAGTAACAAAATCTTAAATTATTCATATGACCTAGGGCACTTTATATGCTTTTTTGTCTGGGTAGATATATTATGCAGAAGATAAACACCTTTCATGTACCGTATTGGTATTGCATATAACCCTTGCTTATATTACTCATACGTTGTGTAGAATTCTGCAATAGAGGTATCAATATTACTATCTGCTTCCTCAATTTTTAAATATGACAATTTCTTAAATATATATTATATATATGTATTTGATTTGTGTATCCATTTTGAATTGTATTTGGAACTGCACATTTACAATGTGAGCTCATATTTCTCGTTAAATATCTCTTAATTACTAACTGATTAAATTAAATCTTATTCCATATTGCTCATATTGTTGTGATATACTCCTTTCTTTTGATGTCCTGATGTTCGTACGTGTTCCTTTTTTGCTTTCCATAGAATCAAAACAAATTTTACCAAAATCTTTTCTGAGTTCCATTTGCAGTTTTGTTATTTTTGGCCAGGCACAACCTAACAAGTCGAGCGAAGCTACTTAGATGAGATACGAGAATCTGCGATGCAGCAGCAACATCTCAAATCTTCCCTATAATTTCTTTGATTTCATTTTGACTGTCGTCATCATTTCATGAAATTCTCATTATCATAACTTATCATCCAGGCCACAAATCCCCCAGGGAAGGATTGACCCCCCCCCCCCCCCCCCTATCCCTTTATGACCATCGCCGAGCGACAGAGACAAGGACTAGGACAATCACCCAGAAGCAGTAGTAGCAGCAGACAGTCGGGAGTCGTGATGTGCATTCTTCCAAGTTTTTAGTTCGTTTAATTGGTGTTGATTTTCCCACAAGAAATAAAATTATTGCTGTTATAATTTCTCTGATTTCACAGGAGTTTTAGGTGGAAGGGACTGGGACGGGGACAGGGACAGGGAAGTAGGGTAAGCTTGCTCAGTGTTGATGCTGCCGGCTTCTTTGTTTAACAGATGATATAATTTTCTGTGTTTCTGTTGTTTTGTTTTTTTTTTTGGCAAAATGTTGACATGTTAACTGACAATGACAGCTCACAGAAATGTGTGTGAGCGTGTGTCTCTATGGGTGAGGGAGGAAATGAAAATACGCACACACATACACACAGTACGAAATCAGCAGAAGGATACACCGAGAGAAAGCCAGACAACAAACAATGGCTTCAAGACAATAAATACAAAGGCAAAGCAACAGCAGCATCAACAACGACAACTACAAAGACGAAAACAAGTGGCCAGGAAGTGCTGATGATCAGGATGATGATGATGATGAAAAGCCCACAGTTTGAATGTATGTTCTTGGACTGCTTGGAATGCCTGTTCGTTTGGTTGCTACAGTCATATGTCCTTACACACTCATCACCACTGAAGGACGATGATGTTGCCGATGAGGACAACAAGAATACGAGGATGAGTTCGGGGGAGTAACAAGAAGCAACAATAACAACACGATGACAATGATGAAATGATTATCCTGGTCAGGACCAAAAAAAAAGCTCACAAAGCATCAACATCTCAGTGAGACACGGAGAGAAGAAACAATAGTAATCAACTAGTCAAAAAGCCAGCCTGTTGTAAGGCCAAAATGTATGCCCGCACAAAGTTGCACAGTGGTCGATGTATAGGAAAAGATGGTAAATATATTAAGAAATAATTAATTTGTGTAAAGGGGGACATAACAAGTCACTAGATATTAATATAATCGAAAACTCTATCATTGAAAATCCATAGTTCACATATATATCTTTCAATGTTTAAATTAAGTTTTGCAAACGATTCATGGAAATTAATGGTATATATATATACCAATTTTTTCTGGAATAACCCACTTTCTCAAAAAATTAACATGTAAAGTGATTATTGTTATGTAGGAATGTTAGTTATACAGGGTTTTCCAATAAGAGTGATGATTTGATTTCTTGAAAAAAAAAACACACTTATTGATAAGGAAATTCAAAAGTTTTTTATTTAATGTGAAGTACAATCTATACAATTAAGTTCTATATAAAACGTCATTCAAACGGGCCTCCACGACTTCTTCTGCATTAACCAATTCGATGAACCCAATTTTCGAGCACTTTTCCCATTAAATCAAGTCGTATGTCATGAATGGCAGATTCAATATGACTTGAAAAGCTTGAAAAGAGTCTGGTTTATTTCGATAGACCAATGACTTCAAATAACCCCACAAGAAATAGATAACAATTTCTTGAAATAATCGAATCTTCAAACTTTTCTCGCATCAATTCAATTGTTTCAGTTGCTGTGTGGCACATAGCCACAATCGGTCTATGGCAAAAATATAGCTCTTAACGAGAGCTAAAATATTGATCAAGGGTGTCAAGGTCGTAGGCCGACTGGAAAGTGTTTTTTTTTTTGAATTTTAAAAAAATGGACTTAGCATAATTTTCAAATGTGAACGGAAATTTTTGCACTAGCTCCTTAACGGTACGTCGTATCGGAAATCGGTCAATGGCAAAAAGATAGCTCTTAACGAGAGCTAAAAAAATTGTTCATAGGTGTCAAGGTCGTAGGTCGACTGGAAAGTGTTTTTTTATTTAAAAACAAGTAAGAAGGTTTCAGTCGGGTAAACCGACTAAGGTATACCCTCACTTTGTGAGTAATGTAATATTGAATATTACTCGAATTATTCTGTCAATTTGTGTGGGAGGTACCAGAAGGGGTTTATCAAATACACCTTTTTTTTGCTAAACATTAGATACTTTAAATTCATGGCACTGTGCCGACTTATAAGCATTTATGTGCACTGGTATAAACGTTATGAGACATTAAATTGTGGTATGATTTGGGCATTTTGTGTGGGAGGTACAAAGAGGGGCGTGGCAATAACGCCCATTTTTCACAGGGCTATAGACACTATAAAAACATTACACTGTACAAAATTTCAAGTATTTTTATACACTGGTTTTAATGTTATAAGCTGTTAACTTTTGGTGCAAAAAGGTACCTTTGTGTGGGAGGTACCAAAAGGGGCGTGACAACAACACCCATTTTTCCCTGGACTGTAGGCAATATAAAAGCATAATACTGTACAAAATTTCAAGTATTTTTATACACTGTTATTAATGTTATAAGCTGTTAACTTTTGGTGCAAAATGGTGCATTTGTGTGGGAGGTACCAAAAGGGACGTGGCGACTTCGCCCATTTCTCTCGAGTTGATAACGACTAATAAGCTAATACTATGTGTGGAATTTCAAAAGATTCGAATAAGTAGTATAGCAGTTATTAAAGAATCAATATTTCACAACATTTTAACCCTTTGTGGGGGAGGTACTAGAAGGAGTGGACCAATATGGCCCATCTTCGAACTTAGCCGGAGATAGAAAAAAATATTACCACATACCAAATTTGAGGTCAATCGGTTACTCCTTTCGAGAGTTATCGTGCGCACCAGCCAGCAGACACACAGACAGACAGACAGACAGACAGACAGACAGACAGACAGACAGACAGACAGACAGACAGACAGACAGACAGACAGACAGACAGACAGACGGACGGACATTGCTCATTCGACTTAAAATGACCCAAAACGGATTTCCTCCGAACATACTTGGGGTCTTAGGCCACTCCTTCGACGTGTTACACTCTTTTTCGTAGCAAATGATATATACCCTCGTCACACTAAAGTGAGGGTATAAAAATGGACTTACTGAATAAGTTGTAAACGTTGTTTTTGCGTATATCTCTCCATGATGCAATTTTAAACACTACTGAATACAATGAAAAACAAATGATAGATAATGACATATAACAAATGGCCGAAACGTTACTTAAAAGTCATATCATCCCTATTGGAAAATCCGTTATATACTTTCAACTAAAGGCACTACGCCTTTACTGTATCTACAGTCCACTGAAAAAAGAACGTTATTGCCACATTTTTCTTTATATCCTCCACTGTGCAAAGCAACAACATGTACAAGGGCATATCAGACGTGTACATGTTGTGGTGTAAACTTAACAAAACAACATGTATGTATGCTTAGAAGGATATATAGAGTTTTTGGCAAAAGAGGATTAGGAAAGACCAAAAAAAATTTGTAAAGGTAAAACATTTTGTGTTAACTATTTAAAAAATAAAATTTTCTGATAAAACATAAAAATAAATATAATCAAGAATTAATAAAATCGCTGATTCTTTTGTGTATTTTATTTTCTTAAGTCAGTAACCAAAATTATCATACTTCCCCCATTTACAGTTCATGAACGCAGTAACATAAACATCATTGACATACATATAGGGACAGAGGGACGCACATACACATACATATATACATATGCACACATAGATCTTTGCATGTTAGCATATAGTCAATATAGGATTCTTTTGTGTAAGGATGCGTTTATGGTTGATATGCTAATGCGAGTCTGTTGAAGAATCATAGAATGCACACATAGACGCATATTCGTTTGGATTTTTTTTGCCTTATTTGTTTGACAAGAGCATAACACAAGGCTCACCCAAATTCACACATACACATACTCTTGAATATTCGTGTATTCAGTCCAAAATAAAAACAGAAGGAATTTGTTTAAAAACTTTATTGTTTGGTTCACATGCATTCAGAAGAGTAATAGCTCTGCATACAGAGCGATACGTTCATGCCAAAGTATGCCAAGTCGACTAGGGATGTTTTAAGGGCATTGTGTTATATTGAGCCATCATTTGGGCTCGATCCTTCATACCAGTAAAAGGTTATGTAGAAAATAGTAGAAAGCATTCGACAAACTTTACAAAAAAAAAAATTAATAAAACTTTGATCGCCTCTCCCGAAAAATTAACTCTTTTGATTTAGCATACTTTGCAAAGGAGGTACGAATATATACAGATTTTTTGCTTCCTTTCTACCTTTTGGTCTTGAAGCCGCATGTCCTTTGGGCACATACAGACCAAAGACAACAATTCAATTTTGACATTTAGTAGAATTAGTTTTGTCCTTTTACCTCATAATATAGGACAACAATATTGAATGCTGTGGTTTACTTCTAAAGGGTATAGGGGGAATTTCTCCTTCCCCAATATTCTTAGATAAAGGACTAAGTATTTAATGGTCAGTTTTGTAATTTTTTTCTAAATGTTTGGCATATTTCTTAATGTTTTGTATTTTTTTTTGGTTCTTGTTAAGGGTCATATGCATTAGACAATGACATTAACACATTTAGGAAAAATGCATCTCGTTACATGGATTAGACCCATTTACAAAATAGGGACGACTAATCATAAATGTCAATTTGCATTTTTTGCAATGGATATTGTGATTTAAAAAGATTTTTATATGTGAATAGAAGATAATGGCATATCTGTCTGTGAAAAGATGCTGAGGAAGAGCAGTTTTGTTTTTATTGTATCCTTTGGTCAGTTATGCTCGATTTTCTTTGGAAGTTGAGGAAGGAAGGATATCAAATTTAAAGAATTTTGTTTAATGTAAAAATGTTCATAGACTCAAAAATAGTCGGACAGAGGGTTGAAGTAGAAACAAGTACAAATGGCATTAAGTTTGGCTAGGTTAAAAACTTGAAAATGCAAACAAAAATTTTACTAGTCAAATTATTTTGGTGCGGGAAGATGTTCGGTAGGGGAAGGGGTGGGGTAGTATGGCGTTGTTTCGTATTAAGCCTAGGGTAAAAATATCGCATCAGCATTCCATGCGAGTGTTATCGCGCTCATAAAAAACACGACAGTAAGACAGACAGAATGACGGACGGATATAGCTCAAATGACTTCAAATGTTATGCAACTGATTTTTTCTGTAATATATGTACATATACACATATAGGGTCTTTTGTTACTCTATCGAGGGGTTACACCATTGAAAACCTACTTTACCAAGGATGTGCTGAATTATTATTATTATATATTGAGATCATCGATATTAGATTCGTATATATACCGATTTCTTTCTCATTATCTTTTCTGGATAGACAAACAAAATTTTCAATTTGATGAACAAATATTGCCATTAGATATACCCGCTGCCACAAAAGTTATGGTCATTTAAAGTTATACTTTCTAAAAGGCATTATTTGTCAAAAATAAAAAAAATGGCAAAAAAAATATTTTCTGAAAATTTAAAATGACCATAATTTTGGTCTTAGTGGGTATATTTAGCGGCTATATCGAATGTCAATATTTTGTCATTAAATAGAAAATTTTGTTGTCTATTCAAAAAAGATAATGAGAAAGGAGTCGTTTATATCCGATTCTAATATATGTATATACCGATTTCCCGGAAAGGAACGGTGAAAAATTAACAAGTAAGAAAGTTTCAGTCGGGTAAACCGACTAAGGTATACCCTCACTTTGTGAGTAATGTAATATTGAATATTACTCGAATTATTCTGTCAATTTGTGTGGGAGGTACCAGAAGGGGTTTATCAAATACACCTTTTTTTGCTGAACATTAGATACTTTAAATTCATTGCACTGTGCCGACTTATAAGCATTTATGTGCACTGGTATAAACGTTATGAGACATTAAATTGTGGTATGATGTGGGCATTTTGTGTGGGAGGTACAAAGAGGGGCGTGGCAATAACGCCCATTTTTCACAGGGCTATAGACACTATAAAAACATTACACTGTACAAAATGTCAAGTATTTTTATACACTGGTTTTAATGTTATAAGCTGTTAACTTTTGGTGCAAAAAGGTACCTTTGTGTGGGAGGTACCAAAAGGGGCGTGACAACAACACCCATTTTTCCCTGGACTGTAGGCAATATAAAAGCATAATACTGTACAAAATTTCAAGTATTTTTATACACTGTTATTATTGTTATAAGCTGTTAACTTTTGGTGCAAAATGGTGCATTTGTGTGGGAGGTACCAAAAGGGACGTGGCGACTTCGCCCATTTTTCTCGAGTTGATAACGACTAATAAGCTAATACTATGTGTGGAATTTCAAAAGATTCGAATAAGTAGTATAGCAGTTATTAAAGAATCAATATTTCACAACATTTTAACCATTTGTGGGGGAGGTACTAGAAGGAGTGGACCTATATGGCCCATCTTCGAACTTAGCTGGAGATAGAAAAAAATATTACCACATACCAAATTTGAGGTCAATCGATTACTCCTTTCGAGAGTTATCGTGCGCACCAGCCAGCAGACACACAGACAGACAGACGGACAGACAGACAGACAGACAGACAGACAGACGGACGGACATTGCTCATTCGACTTAAAATGACCCAAAACGGATTTCCTCCGAACATACTTAGGGTCTTAGATCACTCCTTCGATGTGTTACACTTTTTTCCGTAGCAAATGATATATACCCTCGTCACACTAAAGTGAGGGTATAAAAAAATGTCACGCAAACGGAAACTTTATAAATCCATAATCCATAATTAATATATGGGGAATTTCACGACAAATCGACGGTTTCAAAAAATTTCTGTTTTGATTTTCCCATTTTTTTATATTTTTTAATACACCTGAAGAAACGCTTTGTGGAATTTTTTAAGATTTTTCCGATAACTCGTTCAGATGTTATCTATATTTAAAAAAATCGTTGTAATATCCACTCTGTGTATCTGGTTTTTGGTCATAACTTCTTAAAAATGTTTTTTTTTTGAAATGTTGTTATTTTTCGGTACTTTTCATAAACATTTTTAGAAAAAATTTTGTGTGCGATTTTTAAGTTTTGCAATTTAAATGTGTTGTGTTAAGTTTTGGGCTTTGGCGTTTTCTGACACATATAGTAAAATTGTATGGCCAACATTTTTGTAAAACATTTCATCCCGCCCTACCAATTTGTAGAGGTGTTTTATACCATTTGTCAAAATAGGACCAAAAATTAAAGATTTTTGGGGGAGATAGAGGGTTAATATGTTCCACAAAAAGAAGGACCTTAATATAAGCAATTTCTATAAGTTGCTGAACAAAAAAAAATTGTTACAAGATAGTGAACTACTCAAATTTTTGAGGGACAATATTGTCTTTTTGAGCTATTTAGGGTGCCTAGACACCTTCAGACTTTTATGTCTGAAGGTGTCTATATTCATATGTTCACAAAATTTGTTTAAATTTACCGTGGCTACAATTTCCCAAATATTAATAGTAAAAAATTACGAGTTCCTGAAAGTTATGCTGAAAAAATATTTTTTCCCTTAACTTTTTCAAAAAAAAGTGGGGAAATTTTTTTTCGCATAAAATGTTAACAAAGCTTTGTTCAGCATATTCTTAGCTACGTTTTTGACACATATAGTTAAGCGGTATCACCAACTCTGAATTAGTTGTTGGACAAAAGCTGATGACACCTTTTGGGGGGCACACTGATTTTCAGAACCTTTTGAGGACCATAAAAAAAAATTGGTCACCAATTCCGCCAAACCGAGTATTGGATTATAATACCCTTTGGTAGTAAAATTGAATCTATACCGTCAGGTGCGTGAATTTTTTAAAAAAAGTCTTCATTTGTCGCATAGGGTAATCGTGAAATGTGCACTATTCTTTCATAGATCAAAAATTGATGGGACTATACATAATATAAACAGATTTTCATCAACTTGGATCAAAAACCTCATTTCTGCCAAATCATATAAAGATCGGACGTAAAATGCAGTTTCAGTAGTAAATTATACTAAATAGAAAGGCACATAGTAAATATGTGGCTAACTCTAAATCGATTATCCTAAATTTAGGCAGTATACGTTCCTAAACTAAGAATCTTCTTTCAGACAAATGTTGCAATGATCGAATGTAAAGTACAATTTTTGTAGCGATTACTGATCGGATAAAGAATACGGTTTCTACAGCGCTTACATGTCGAATCGGGTGTAAAATGTATATCTGAACCGATTTTCCCCAAATTTGGCAATTTTCCTTCATGTAATAAGAAACCTCTTTCTGTCTCGTACTTACATATATATATATAGGGGCTATATCTAAATCTGAACCGATTTTCCTCATTTGTCTGTATTGTCTCTAAGCGTATCAAGAGAATATTTATACAGAGCGGTTTAAAAATTTAGATTATACAGTGCATATATGTACGAGTATTCCAAATCTGAGGTATATATATGTATATGAGAGCTATAAGTAAATCTGAACGTATTTTAACCAAATCCAATAGGATTCGTTCTTGGGTCAAAAGAAAGACATGCGCAAAGTTTCGTTGAAATCGGACCATAATTGCGACTTTACTTGCTCTTAAAAAATCTATCTTAGACATAAAATTCTATTTCAAAGTTTTCAACTACAAAATCGTCACTACAGCTGCAAACATTTTGCGATTCTCCCGCAAACATTTTGTCAATTTATCACCGATTTCACACAATTCGTTTAAAGAATGCAGATTAACAATTTGTCGGAAATAAATTCATATTTTGACTAAATTGAAAAAAGAAATAGAAACATTAGTAAAAGAAATTTCCCCAAGCTATCATTTTCGAAAATCTCCCCAAGGCATAAGTGTTTATAGCCAAAGTTGTTATCAGCTTTCTCACACATTGAGACACCGAATGACAGACATTTGGACAGAAATTCACTCATACTCATGGCATATGCACATAAATACATACATATATACTTCAATTGTGATATATTTAATTTGCATAAATGTAGGGATGCATATCTAGGGCCATTGTTGTGTTGTTTATTCGGATTATTATGTATGTAGTTGTGTATGCAGAAAGTGATGTCAATGTTGCGCTTTTGGGAACATTGTCATAATTTTAAGAGGTTTTAATTTAAAAAATTATTAAAATTTTCTCAAAAACAATCGTACGTAACCGATAAATAAATAAATACTCCAAATGTGATATATTTAATTTGCATAAATCTAGGGATACATACCTAGGGTCATTGTTGTGGGGTTCCATGCGTGTTAGTATGTATGTAGGTGTGCATGCAGAAAGTGATGCCAATATTACGCTTTTGGGAACATTGTCTTAATTTTAAGAGGATTTAATTAAAAAATTATTAAAATGTTTTCAAAAACAATCGGCCGTAACCGATCTCGTTGAAATTTCGTATCACAACTACTATAGGACTAAATTTGGTGCAAGTATTATCCCGATCTGAAGATATCGGTTTTCAAAATTAACTCATTGACATGAAATCCCCTTTTGAGTTTCCTGATCAATATTTCGAGATGTCAACAAAGCAAGCTTCCCTTTTTATACCCTTCACCATAGGATGGGGGGTATATTTATTTTGTCACTCCGATTCTAAAATCGCTAAATATTGATCTTAGATCCTATAAAGTATATGGGGAATTCCACGACAAATCGACGGTTTCAAAAAAATTTCGGTTTTGATTTTTCCCATTTTTTCAAATTTTTTTGTAACCCCGCAGAAACGCTTAGAGTTTTTTTGAGATTTTTCCAATAACTCGTTCAGAAGTTATCGATATTTAAAAAATCTTAAAGATATCACTCTGTGTATCTGGTTTTTGGTCACAACCTCTTAAGTTATGGTCCGATTTGAATAATCTTCTTGTTGAAACGTTGGTATTTTCGGTACTTCTCCAAAAATAATTTAGAAAAAAAATTAATTTTTTTTGTGTAATTTTAAGTTTTTCAATTTAAAGGTCATTTTTTAAATTTTTTTGTACTTTCCGATTTTTGCAATTTTTTTATATTTTAAACCTCTATTAATTCTCTAACATATTGGCTTTGGATGGAAGTGGGCCTAAAATTATTTGTATTTTTTTTTAATTTTTAAAAAATATTTTCCCTGCTAGCCACTGTGCTTATGACTTGAAGGTTTCAGACTAGATGATCTACGCCAAAGAACAAAAAAAAGGAGACACTTCAGAAAGTATTTCTTCCAATACACCCGCCACCCCCGCTGATCCCCTTACCCCTGATAATCTCCCTCCAATAATAACAATGTATCAAAAGTAGTTGAAATCGATTGATTTATTTAGGTGATGTTTTCGTCAAAAAGATTCACTGTAAAAAATCACTATAGGTGCCCACAATACACGTTTATGGAAATTCAACGGTCTTTTTAATATATCGTATATATATTATTAATCCTCGTGCGTCCGTCTATGGTAATCACGCTACAATCTGTAATATTTGATCTATCGCTACGAAGTCAATTCAAGAGGAACCTTTGTATAGGGGCTATATCAAAACATGGGCCTATGGCTACCGTTGTTCGTGTGCAGGATTCCGGGTTTAAACAAACCCCAGTTACCAATTTTCAGCCCGATCAGTTTACATTTGTGGTCTCGATTGATTTAAGAAGTCATATAGGGGTAAAGCTGCATATGCACGCAAAGAAAAAATTCGTTTCTGAGAAACGAAAAATTAGACAACTACAATTCTCGTTTACAACGACTGAAATTTCTTTTGGTCAGAATATGTTTCTGTCACAACAAACGAAATATCAGTTCCGGCAAACGAGAATTGTAGTTGTCTAATATTTCGTTTCGCAGAAACGAATTTTTTCTTTGCGTTTGGGAACTACATCCAAAATTGAACCGATATTGAACATTTTCAATTCCAACATACCTGCAGATATAAGAAGTATATGTACCAAATTTCAGCCATCAAGCTCAAGTATTAAAGATTGTAGCGTGATTACAACAGTCGGACGGACGGATGGACGGACCGATGGACATGACTAAATCGTCTAGAACTTTATGACGATTAATTAAAACCACACTGTGGTACAGGGTATTATAACTTTATGCATTCGTTTGCAACACTCAAAAGGAGATGAGATAGACCCATCCTTTATAAGTATTACAACGATCGACTTAGAATCACTTTCTGAGTCTATTTACTCAAAAGGAGATGAGATAGACCCATCCTTTATAAGTATTACAACGATCGACTTAGAATCACTTTCTGAGTCTATTTAGCTGTGTCTGTTTGTCCGTCCGTCCGTCTGTCCGCCCGTACGTCTGACCGCTATACAATTTTCTACATATGTCTTGTTTGAGCTAAAGACGAACCCTATTGAAAGTTGTTTTCACCACTTTCAATCCGTTCCGATTTAGATTTAGTCCACATATATATAAGTATGTAACTCCCGATTTGAAATGTAAAAGCTGTATTTTATATCCCATCAGTACGAAATTCGGCAGAAAGAGCTTTCTTGTTACATGAATGAGCACTACCAAATTTGGGGAACGTCGGTTCAGATTTAGATATAGTCATCATAGTATTTTATGGGTAGAAATTAACAAATAAAGAAGTCATGGTAATTTTCGATAATTATTTTATGTATATATGAGCATTTCCAACGATTTCAACCGCATCCAAAAAATTGAAAGTCTATAAAAGTATGTTGTTTTACTATTTTTTTAGGGAATCTATCAAATTTAACTAATTTTCCCAAAAACTACATTTATTCATAACACATTTTTAAATATTTGTGTGCAAATTCGAATAATTGCAAAATTATTTTTTAAACATTTGTATTGCATGTTATTTTCTGATTAATGGTCTCTCTTTTAAATCCTGATTTATATTTACAGGATATGAGAAAAATAATTTTTTTGTGAAAAAAAAAATATGTTGAATATATTAGAAATCATTTATAATCAACCTTTGGATGTCTAGTTGCATAAAAAGTAAAAAAAAACAAGTAATAAAGTTTCAGTCGGGTAAACCGACTAAGGTATACCCTCACTTTGTGAGTAATGTAATATTGAATATTACTCGAATTATTCTGTCAATTTGTGTGGGAGGTACCAGAAGGGGTTTATCAAATACACATTTTTTTCCCTGAACATTAGATACTTTAAATTCATTGCACTGTGCCGACTTATAAGCATTTATGTGCACTGGTATAAACGTTATGAGACATTAAATTGTGGTATGATTTGGGCATTTTGTGTGGGAGGTACAAAAAGGGGCGTGGCAACAACACCCATTTTCCCTGGACTGTAGGCAATATAAAACAAGTAAGAAAGTTTCAGTCGGGTAAACCGACTAAGGTATACCCTCACTTTGTGAGTAATGTAATATATAACATTACACCAATAAATCTGTCAATTTGTGTGGGAGGTACCAGAAGGGGTTTTCCAAATACACATATTTTTCGGTAAACAGTACATTCTTAAATACATTGCATTGTGCTGAACTATAAGCGTTTATGTGCACTGGTATATTAAAGTTACGAGCTATGTAATTTTGGTATGAGTTGGTCATTTTGTGTGGGAGGTACAAAAAGGGGCGGGGTGATAACGCCCACTTTTTACAGGACTATAGGCACTATAACAGCATTACACTGTACAAAATTTCAAGTATTTGTATGCACTGGTATTAAAGTTACAAGCCGTTTACTTTTGGTACGAAACGGTCCATTTGTGTGGGAGGTACCAAAAGGGGCTGTACAATAATGCCCATTTTTTACCGGACTATAGGCGCTACAAAAACATTATACTGTAGAAAATTTCAAGCATTTTCATGCATTTGTATTAAAGTTATAAGCAGTTAAATTTTGATGCAAAATGGTCCATTTGTGTGGGAGGTACCAAAACGGGCATGTCAACTTCACCCATTTTTCTCGAGTTAATAGCGACTAATATACTAATATTATGTGCAGAATTTCAAAAGATTCGAATAAGTAGTATAGAAGTTATTAAAGAATCAATATTTCACTAAATTTTAACCCTTTGTGTGGGAGGTACCAGAAGGAGTAGACCAATATGGCCCATCTTCGAACTCATCCGGAGATAGATCAAAATATTACCACATACCAAATTTGAAGTCAATCGGTTACTCCTATCGAGAGTTATCGTGCGCACCAGCCAGCAGACACACAGACAGACAGACAGACAGGCAGACAGACAGACAGACAGACGGACGGACATTGCTCATTCGACTTAAAATGACCCAAAACGGATTTCCTCCGAACATACTTAGGGTCTTAGATCACTCCTTCGATGTGTTACACTTTTTTCCGTAGCAAATGATATATACCCTCGTCACACTAAAGTGAGGGTATAACCAGTAAGGAAAGGCAGAAAGTCGGGCGGGACCGACTATATAATACCCTACACCTCCCTAACAATGCGATAAGGGTCATTGCCATAATAATTTGGAATAATTGGTAAATGGTTAGAAACATATTATCTAATTCTGAAACGGTAATCGCTAAATTAAGCAATATTCGTTCCTAAATTGAGAAACATCTTTCTGGAAAATTGTAATGATCGGAAGTAAAATACAACTTCTATAGCGGTTTGATACCAAATCAGGAGGAACATATATATGGAGCTTTAATATAAATCTGAACCGATCTTACCTGAATACTCATTCATGTAAAAAGACCTCCTTCTGTCGAATTTCGTACTGATCGGATATAAAATACAGTCTCTACAGCGCTTACAGGTCAAATCGGGGGTAACATATATATGGGTGTTATATTTAAATCTAAACCGAGTTTCTCCGAATTTGGCAGTATTCCTTCATGTAGAAAGAAACCTCTTTTTGTCGACTTTCGCACTGATCGGATATAAAATAACATTTTTACAGCGCTCACATGTCAAATCGGGGGTAAGTATATATAGGGGTTATATCTAAATCTGAACCGATTTCTTCCAAATTTAAAAGTGTTCATTCATATAATAGGAAACCTCTTTCTGACGAATTTCATACTGATCGGATATAAAATACAGTTTTTACAGCGCTTACATGTGAAATCGGGGGTAACATATATATTGGGGCTATATCTAAATCCGAACCGATTTTCTCCGAATTTGGCAGTATTCCTTCATGTAATAAGAAACCTCTTTCTGCCGAATTTCGCACTGATCGGATATAAAATAAAGTTTTTACAGCGCTTACATGATAAATCGGGGGTAACATATATATGGGGGCTATATCTAAATCTTAACCGATTTTCTCCGAATTTAGCAGTATTCCTTTGTGTAATAAGAAACCTCTCTTTGCCGAATTTCGCACTGATCGGATATAAAATAACATTTTTACAGCGCTTACATGTCAAATCGGGGGTAACGTATATATGGGGGCTATATCTAAATCTGAACCGATTTCTTCCAAATTTAACAGTGTTCATTCATATAATAAGAAACCTCTTTCTGCAGAATTTCATACTGATTGGATATAAAATAAAATTTTTACAGCGCATACACTTTAAATCGGGGGTAACGTATATATGGGGGCTATAACTAAATCTGAACCGATTTCTTCCAAATTTAACAGTGTTCATTCATATAATAAGAAACCTCTTTCTGCCGAATTTCAGACTGATCGGATATAAAATAAAGTTTTTACAGCGCTTACATGTCAAATCTGGGGTAACATATATATGGGGGCTATATCTAAATCTGAACCGATTTTAACCAAATTCAATAGGGATCGTCCTTGGGCCAAATAAAATATATGTGTAAAGTTTCGTCGAGATCGGACCATAATTGCGACCTGTACTTTGATTACAAGAATACAAGCACAGACAGACGGACAGACAGACAGACAGACGGACATAGCTAAATCAACTCAGAAAGTGATTCTAAGTCGATCGGTATAATAAACAATGGGTCTATTTCTTCTCCTTTTAGGTGTTACAAACAAATGCACAAAGTTATAATACCCTGTACCACAGTGTGGTGTAGGGTATAAACATAATACTGTACAAAATTTAAAGTATTTTTATACACTTTTATTAATGTTATAAGCTGTTAACTTTTGGTGCAAAATGGTGCAGTTGTGTGGGAGGTACCAAAAGGACGTGGCGACTTCGCCCATTTTTCTCGAGTTGATAGCGACTAATAAGCTAATACTATGTGTGGAATTTCAAAAGATTCGAATAAGTAGTATAGCAGTTATTGAAGAATCAACATTTCACAACATTTTAACTTTTTGTGGGGGAGGTACTAGAAGGAGTGGACCAATATGGCCCATCTTCGAACTTAGCCGGAGATAGAAAAAAATATTACCACATACCAAATTTGAGGTCAATCGGTTACTCCTTTCGAGAGTTATCGTGCGCACCAGCCAGCAGACAGACGGACGGACATTGCTCATTCGACTTAAAATGACCCAAAACGGATTTCCTCCGAACATACTTGGTGTCCTAGGTCACTCCTTCGACGTGTTACACTTTTTTCCGTAGCAAATGATATATACCCTCGTCACACTAAAGTGAGGGTATAATAAACATAAAAAGAACGATGGAATAATATTAATATTAATATTAAAATTAAATACAAAATAAAATACTTAATATTTTTGAAAAAAAAAAAAATAAAAAACGTTATTAAGATACATGAATCCGAGACATTTTAAAATTAGTCGCATTAAAATATTCCTCATTAAAATATATCCATCAGTTTTCCCTTAAATCAGTGTTTGATTGGTTTGCTTTGAAAGCGACGTCTGTTTTTGTCGCGTGCGAATGACTTGTTTTTTTTTTTTGTAATTATCTTGAAAATGAACAATTGGCCAAAATCAACCTTAGCACCAATTATAGTGCTAATCAAGAGCTATAAGTTTCGCCTTTTGTCAGAATGAAATAAGGTTTAGGCATATGTTTTTTCACTTTGAATGCGTACGAATGTATTATTCTACGGACGATACATCTTATGTTTTGCAAAAGTGATAATGTGTTTCTTAAAATATAAATGAAAAATCTCACGTTGACATGTGTTACAATTTATTTATTGTCTGTGGGAATGATTGCAAATAATGTTAGTTTTTTTCTTAGAGAATAAATTAGCACTAATAATGCAATTTTTGCTCGAGTTATCAGAAGTCCTGACGCAAATAGTATAGCATACAAATTGTCTGTCCTTAGCATTACTATTTAATTTATCTTACATAGTATGTATATGTATGTATTTTCTATATTCACTCATGCACTCATTCAATTTTTCCATTGTCCTTTCTCTCATAATGACTTTGGTGCCAAAATCCTGGTCTGGCAGTGCTGTTTGCTTTTATTGCGGTTGTTGGAAAAAATCAACTCTAATTGCAGAGTGACTTATGAGAATTTGAAAAATGACTCTTCAGAGTGTTGGGGCTTTGTTTGTGGGTGGGGAGTTTGTTCACACATTGATAGGACTTCAGGAGAAGAATGATCACCACAGGGTTTTATAATACAAGGAATAACTTAAGGAGAAATATGAACAACTTAACTATTTATATAAGATAATAAAAATATGTTTATTCATTTTATTTGTTTTATCTAATTGATTTGTCACTAGGATATTGATTTGTTACCAGGATATTCTCCTGGCTTTAGACCATCTTTGCCTATATTATGTATTATAGAAAGCAACGTTTTTTAAAAATGGTGAAGAAAATACAATAATAATTTTGTGTTAAGAAATTGAAATGACTCTGAGGTTTGCTTTATTTTCTCTAGAAATTTTGTATTGTTTTTTTTACACTGCTTACTTTTCTTCTCTTCCTTCTAGTGCCTCTATGCGTCCCGTAAATCTTTAAATCAATTTTAATTCATCATGACAATCACGTTTCACACTCTAAAGCAGCTTTCATTCCCTGACCATTGGTTTTTCTCGCAGCTAATCTCAAAGTGAATTAAATGAAGTTAGTATGTAGCACTACAGCTACAAAAAACTTTATAATTCACTTTTAAAATCTAATTAGACTTTTACTCCGCACAGATTAACCACAACTCCTGGAAGCGACAACCGGAGCAAAGGGATGCTAAATCCCAAAGCAAAAGTGAACCATTATACTTTTCTAAATAAGTAAAAAGTTTAAGAAAAAGTTTAATTTTGTCTCTCTCTCTCAAAAGGATAGGTTGACTAACATCAAAAAAGAAAACATGTAACCAACCATGAGTAGTAGTAGAACGCACCTGAATTCTTGAATAGCATGTCGTCGTGATTATCGACATCGTTGTCGTTCCTGGCAGCTTCCAAGTTTCATCATTCTCGGTAAAGCCAAGGCAAATCAAAACTGAAGTGATTTGTCTATCTATGCATAATTTATGTCATCCTCAGGAAACACGTCACAAAATTGTATTTAAGTTACCTCAGAAAAAATAAATTTGTTAATGTCAGCAATTCACTAGGTTAGCCATAAGTGAGCTCCGCGCCCTCCGTGAGGTAGCACTGTCGACGGAAAGTTTTCAGTTTTCAAAAACATGATTACCAGGTAATTGGCTCGAGACATGAGTGCAAAATGCTATATATAGTGAAACAGCAAGAGCAGATGTTTAACTCAATGCGGAGGTCATTAGAAACTTTTTTTTTTAACAAAAAGTGGGTTGTTGTTATTTTTATGGTTTTTTGTCAGCGAAAATATACAAAAACGGAAAACCGCATAGTTATTCAGTAGTTGGTTGTGATTAACCCTATTTTGATCAGTATTATTTTGAAACTAAGGACAGAAAATCTAATGGACAATGAGGTAGGTGGAAGGGGGATAGGTGTCAATGAAGAATAAATCTATATTGACACTATGCAACCAAATTTTTGTCCAAGGGATGTGGATAACAGTTTCTGGTGCAATTAGGTGTCACAAACACGAAAAAAATATTAAAAAAAATTTTACGGTAATTTTTTTTTTAAATTACAGCTTTCATGGAAAGTACATTCAGTATTTGGACCATAATTTTTCAAGTATAAGCCTGATTGAGCCGCGTTATGCCTCAAATTAAAGGGAATTATGAGGGCTACATATCGCTTTCACGTAGAATATTTGGCTTAGTAACAGTCGTCAAAAATATGAGAAAAAATTTTTTTTTTTTAAATACGTTTTCCTGGTACAAAAAAAAACATAAAAAATAGAAAAAAATATTTTATCACATTTCTAAACAGCCAGCATACTAATGAAGGAAACACTGTCTATTTGAAAAAAATCTATGGATAGATGTAAAAGTTATGAGCCATTTTGTAAATGTTAGGGAAATTCAAAAAAATCTTGTTTCATATTTTTTCGTTTTTGTTTCTTTTTTATTTTTTCGTGTTTTTGCTTATATTGAATTCGCCATATGTGAGAGAGACATATAAGAGACATTGCACTTGCATTTTATTTTATGAGGATTTTTGTCAGACATTATAAAATTATAGAGAGGACGAGGTTTTATGGCCGTTCGTAACCCTCCATAAAACATGATATGCAATGTGAGAGCTATATTGGATGAGATCCGCTCAGATAGAGGGTCATTCAACAATATTTGTGGTTTTTATACCCTCACTTTAGTGTGACGAGGGTATATATCATTTGTTACGAAAAAAAGTGTAACACATCGAAGGAGTGATCTAAGACCCTAAGTATGTTCGGCGGATATTCGTTTTGGGTCATTTTAAGACGAATGAGCAATGTCCGTCCGTCTGTCTGTCTATCTGTCTGTCTGTGTGTCTGTCTGTCTGCTGGCTGGTGCGCACGATAACTCTCGAAAGGAGTAACCGATTGACTTCAAATTTGGTACGTGGTAATATTTTTTTCTGTGTCTGGCTAAGTTCGAAGATGGGCCATATTGGTCCACTCCTTCTAGTACCTCCCCCACAAAGTGTTAAAATGTTGTGAAATATTGAATCTTTAATAACTGCTATACTACTTATTCGAATCTTCTGAAATTCCACACATAGCATTAGTTTATTAGTCGCTATCAACTCGGGCCATGTTGCTACGCCCCTTTTGGTACCTCCCACACAAATGCACCATTTTGCACCAAAAGTTAACAGCTTATAACATTAATACCAGTGCATAAAAATACTTGAAATTTTGTACAGTGTAATGCTTTCATAGTGCCTACAGTCCAGTGAAAAATTGGTGTCATATTCACGCCCCTTTTGGTACCTCTTACACAAAGGTACCATTTTGCACCAAAAGATAACAGCTTATAACATTAATACCAGTGTATAAAAATACTTGAAATTTTTTACAGTGTAATGCTTTTATAGTGTCTTTTGCACTGTGAAAAATGGACGCTATTTCCACGCCCTGTTTGTACCTCCCACACAAAGGTACCATTTTGCACAAAATGTTAAGAGCTCACAGCATGAGTACCAATGCACGAAAATGCAACAACATTTTGCACAGTGTAACGCTTTTGAAGTCCCTATAGCCCTGTAAAAAATGGCTGTTATCACCACGCCTCTTTTTGTACCTCCCACACAAAATAACCAAATCATACCAAAATTTAATATTTCATAACGTTAATATACCAGTGCAAAAAACGTTTATAATTCAGCGCAGTGTAATGTATTTAAAGAATCTATTCAGCGAAAAATAGGTGTATTTGTTAAAAACATTCTGGTACCTCCCATACAAATTGACAGAATAATTCGTTTAATATTCCATATTACATTACTCACAAAGTGAGGGTATACCTTTGTCGGTTTACCCGACTGAAACTTTCTTACTTGTTTATGTATGAGGTTTCCATTCATTTACGCCTTTTAGGGGCATGGACATCCCAGTCGTATATACAGGTAGTAAAATTATATGTACTCACTACAAAGTAGTACGCGGCAGTCTTGAAAATATTGGGTGCCTACTTTGGAAGCAAACTATATGTCAGCTACAGGTACTGCAACTTATGAACCCTAAACCCGGAATTTATGATTGAAATTTCTTATTAATTAATTAGTGTAATTCAGCGCCTTAAAGAGATAAGTCGATTTTCTGAAAAATATTACAAAGTTATATTTCGAAATATGAGTAAAACACAAAGAACTTTTCAAACTTTCAATAATTAAAAAAATCGACGTGCGTTTAGTAAAATATTAGAAGAAATATATGTGTAATATTTTGGTATACGAGTTAAAAATGTGAACGAACCGTGGACACCTAGTATTTTGTGTAATTCGTGCCATGTAAATCATCCTCGATGGAAGAATGCGGTAAGTACTTTAAAATTAATGTATTACAATGTTTTGTGGAAAAAAACGTTTTAATTTTAGACTTCACGTGCAATTTGGAATGCCAATGATTTGGAGACAACCATTCATTCACGATACGGACTGCTATTTTTGTATAAGTTAATAGATTGGAGTAGGAAGGGTCCAAGTATAGCTAACAGCCTAATAACGGAAACATCATCAAGTTCAACTCTGAGCGATTCAAGTTTGCGTCAGAAGTCATTGCTTTTAACTCAGTTTCAACTCATTGACCTAGTGAGAGATTTGGAACTGACAAAAGATAAGGCAGAACTACTTGCATCTGGGATGAGACAGTACAATATGTTGGCCCCAGATGTTAACATATCATATTATAGAGTCCGTGATATACATACCTTACAAACAATTTTATACAACTGTGGATAACAGATGCTTTTGCAAGGACATTCCCGGATTGTTCGAGGAACTTAATCAAACATACAATTCAAAGGAATGGCGGTGACTTGTTGACAGCAGTAAAGAAAGTTTGAAAGCAGTACTTTTACACAACGGAAATCAGAAACTGTCGTGATATTTTGCCACCACTGCATGTTAAGCTGGGGCTCTTTAAAAATTTTGTAAAGGCCTTAAGGAAAGATTGCAATTCACTCTAATACGAGTATTTAAAAAGTTTATTTAAATGTCTTTCTTTTCAAAAAATCGAAGAAGGAGTTTTTGATGGGCCTAAAATAAGGAAACTGAAGAAAGATGTGAATTTCGTATCATATTTGACGTCGGATGGAATTGCAACATGGAGGTCGTTTAAGCTTGTAGTTTCAGATTTCCTTGGATCCAATAGAAGCCCGCAATATGAAACAATGATTAATGATTTGTTAAAAAATTATGAAAAAATTGGTTAGAAATATATTTTTTTTATATTTATGTATATAACAAATATGTATATGTGTATTCTTCCAACTTATTTTTCGCTTCTTGTATTCCAACAGGTGTAAATATGTCCCTCAAAATTAATTTCTTGCATTCTCATTTAAACTTTTTCCCCGACGTAAGTGACGAAAGGTTTCACAAAGAATTGAAGTCCATCGAGCGGCGTTACCAAGGGCTCTGGGACGAAAGAATGATGGGAGATTATACTTGGTTCCTCATTAGAGAAACCGATTCCGAAATCTACAAACGTCAACAAAGAACTCACAATTACTTCTAATGAAACTTGTTCATGTAAGTATTTTTTTTGCTATTTTACTATAATAATTTTTTTTGCTATTTTACTATAGTAATTTTTTTGCTATTTTACTATAGTAATTTTTTTGCTATATTACTATAGTAAAATTATGCTCTTTTACTATAGTTTCAGTCGGGTAAACCGACTAAGGTATACCCTCACTTTGTGAGTAATGTAATATTGAATATTACTCGAATTATTCTGTCAATTTGTGCCAGAAGGGGTTTATATAATACAAATACACTTTTTTTTCTGAACATTAGATACTTTAAATTCATT